>PVJA010006352.1:0-73705 GCA_004027025.1 Myocastor coypus
TTTTTTTTTTTTTTTTTTTTTTTTTTTCCAATTTCACTTTTTCTAATATTTTAGGGTTACACTTTGAAACAAGTGCTGTCTAACAACATAAACCATATATGTAACCATATATATATATATATATATATATATATGTATACATATATACATGTATATAAATAAATTTTATAAGTAGCAATGCAGAAAAAGTAATAATAAACACAGGTGGGCTTTAATAGTATATTAAAGATGAATTTTAATAAGACACCTTACTTAACTCAATATATCTAAATATTATAATTTCAGAATATAATGAATATTAAAATTATTGAGAGTTCATACCTTTTTTCTTATTGTAGTATTGCAGTCTGTTATGTATGTTACATATAAAGTACATCTGAATTTGAAGTAGCCTTTTTCGTATGTGTGGTACTAGAAATTGAACTCAGGCATGAGTGCATGCTAGGCAAGTACTCCTACCACTGAGCTACATCTGTCTGTCTATTTATCTATCTATATGTGTAAGTGTATTTTGTGCAGAGTCTCACTACTCAGCTCACACTCATAGCCAGCCTCCTGTTTTCAGCCTCCCCAGTGCTGGGATTATAGCTATGCTGCCACACCTGGTCTCAGTGGCTGGGTCAGCATGCCTGGGGGTAGGGCTGGCTTGGCATGTAGTGCCAGGGATTGAACCCCAGCCCCTGTACTTGCCTGGCTATCCAAGCTATCTCACTGGCCCTTGAAGTAGCCGTATTTTAAGACCTACATATTTCAACAGTGACTTGTGGCTAGTGGCTCCTATGTTGTACAGTGAGCCTCCTTAGAGGCCTTAGCATCTGCTACTGTTTTCTCTCCTCTCAGCCAGTGACATACAGTGGTTCTCCATTGTTGGTTGGTAGAGTTCCTTCAGTGCTTGCAAGGAAGCTTACAAGTTTCTCTTCACCTTTCTCCAATACTTCACTCTGTTTTTAGAGTAGTGTGTATGTCAGGTAGTTTCCTAGGATACAAGTCATAGTCATGCTTTTGGGGAACTCATACTCCAGTGAGATGGGAAAAAGAATACTGCTTTACAGTGTGGACTGATAGCAGCCATAACAGTAATATTAAAAAAATCTTTGTGATAAGTTAATGTTGTGGTTAGAATCATTCATATTTACCAGATCTGTCTTAAGACTGTTACTTTCTTGAAGAACTGGTAAGTATTTAACATGTATTGTGGGGTTGGAAGGACATTGCAAAAAAATAATTTTCAATGTATGGAATTGGAAAAGAGGGTGGTATATTCAAAGAAGATTCAGAGTCAGCATTTTGGAAGTTTTGTTTGTTCCAAATTCTTCTAGTTGCTATTTTCTGAATAAATCTCATACTTGTATACTTAAACTTTATCGCTTTTTTTTATGGTACCAGGGATTAAACTCAGGACCTTGCACTTGCGAGGCAAATGCTTATTCTATTGAGCTCTTTCCCCGGCCCCAAGTACTTGTTTTCGTAGAGTGCTCCATCTGGAAATTTTTTCTCTGCCCTAGGTCATTCCCTGCCAACACATCATAAGCATAGTCATCTTTGATAGCCCACCTTAATTGATCTTTTAGTAAAGCTTCTGCTTTTTTCTTTTAGTTTCTTGCCCCAAATGTATGTTTTTCTCTTTTGAATTTTCAAAATTTTAAGTCTATTTTATGGTAACCAATTTTTTATATTAAAATTTTACTAAAAAAATAAAATAAAATTTTACTGTCTGGATCACAAAGTTCAGTTTGAACAAGAATTGGGCCTTAATTAATTTTATGTAATCTGAGGAGCCAGCTGGGCATAGTGGCACATGTCTATAATGGCAGCACTCAGGAGGCAGGGGCAGGATGATCCATATGAGTTTGAAACCAGCCTAGGCTACTTGGTAAATTCAAAGCCCGCCTCAACTATAGAGGGAGATGCTGTCTCAAAAAAAAAAAAAAAAAAAAAAAAAAAAAAAAAAAAAAAAAAAAAAAAAAAAAAAAAAAAAAAAAAAAAAAAAAAAAAAAAAAAAAAAAAAAAAAAAATCTGAGGAGCCAAAAGTGTCTTCTATGTGTCACTTGTATACTAAAGAGATTCAGTAAGTATTTCATTTGTTGATATTTAATGTTTTTGTGAAATTTTAAAGCAAGCACAAAATACGAGTGACCTGGAAATTCCAAGTGCCTAATATTTTTGAGGTTACTTTCATAAAAAGTCTTTCTTAACTTGATTGACTGCTACATCTAGTTGAATTTAAATTCTTGATTCTGGCCATAAAGTTGATGTTGCAAAAATAACATTGTTATGCATTTTTAGACTAATAGAGGTGCTAATGGTAAAGGTGAAGTTACTTTATTATCAGAAAAGAATTAAGGGACCAGGGAGATAGTGTGGCAATTTAAGCACCTGCCTGGCTAGCACAAGGACCCACGTTCAATCCAAGATACTGTATGCTGTGCCAGTTCCATGCTAAGCTGGCCACCAAAACTGGGTGTAGTGGTACAGGTGTGTTATCCCAGCACTGGGGAGGCTGAGACAGGAGGATCACGATGAGTCTGAGCTGTGTAGTGAGACCCTATACCAGATAGATAGATAGATAGATAGATAGATAGATTTTTTTAAAAAGAGTTTAAAATATCCTAGCATAAAAATAATAAAGAAATCAATCTTTCCTTTGACACCTGTGGCCTTCTTTGTTTCTTTATATAGCCATGTACTGCTTTTGACAGTATAGTGGAGTAGATATGTTAAGTAACCTGCTGCCATAAAACACGCATGTATTGAACAAAGTATGATACATGTACTTTTTTGGTGGTACTGGGAGCCAAACTGAAGGCCTCAGGCAAGTGCTCTATCACTGCTGTACCCTAGCCCTAACTATATTGTTTAATGCATTTCAGATTGCTAAATAGATATGTACATTTTTATGAGCCCACTAACCTGACTGTAACCTGAAATAGGAATAATAAACTCAGATGCTACAGCTGCCCAAGGAGTAAATGTTGATTCTTAGAACTGGGGAAACTGAGGATTATATTCATATTCATGCAATAATAGGAACCTAGGCCTTGTGCTTACATGAAGTGAGAAAGGCATTCTTCCATGAAAGGCCATCATGTCCAGAAGAGGCTATATAACTTCTAGGAGAAAGGGTGGCTGGGGATAATCTGCTAGCTAGTTAAAGAGACTAGGAAACTTACCAGTGTACACTGGCTGTAGGTGGGGAGATAAAAAGTCTCCCTTGACTATTTATAGCAGTAGTCCTGAACCCATGAGTGTAAAGTTCAAATTTAAATTACCAATTGGGAAAATACCCTATCAGTAAATTAAAGGGTTTCTAAGTAGAGTTAGTGGGGCTGTCACACAGAGGAAAAAAAAATACTCTGGAGAAAAAATCATCCTCAATCTAGGACCCTCAGAATTCACAAATATTAAATACAATAGATATAAGCCCACAATTAAAAAAATTGGTAGGACTGGGGAGATAGTTCTGTAGAATAAGTACTTTGCCTGGCAAGCACGTGGACCCGAGTTCAATCCTCAGTTCTGGAAAAAAAAAAAAAAAAGATTGGCAAAGGTAAGCCAGTAGAAACAGAGTCAATTCCTGTAAGCTACAGATACTGAAATTCCAAAACAGAACCTGAAAGATTAATATATAAAATATGTACAGAATGGAACTGAGAATAATTAATAAGAAACTATGAAATAGCAGAAATGACTGATTATATTTGGTGAAGATAATGAAATTTAGAAGTCAGTAAATGAGGTAAATGGCATATGGGAGGTGAAGAAATAATTAGTAAAGAGGAAGAGAGTAATAAAAATACAATGCAGAAAGAGAAATGAAAAACATAAAATGAAGGGTCAGAGCCATGGATACATGGCTAGAAAGCAAAAGCATGCTTCTAATTGGAATTACACATGGGATGGGGGCATGATATGAGGCTTGAGAGTTTCCAGAAATGACATAAATCCACATGAACAGGAAGTACAAGCTGCATAGTACCAAACACAAAAATATCTAAGGTAGGGTCTGGGGAGATAGCTCAGGGGCACAAGTGCCTGCCTGGCAAGTGTAAGATCCTGAGTTCAATCCCCAGTTCTGCAAAGAAAACAACAAAAAAAGAGATCTAAAGTAGCTAAGAACAATAAAACATCACCTATACAAGACTGACAGTAGTCTCTCTGTCTTTTTCTTGAGTAAGCAAATTGAGATATATTTGCTTATAGTAGAATTTATCTATTTTAAATGTGGAAATTAAGAAAAATTAAGATAATTATATAGTCATGAAACTATCATTACAGTTAAGATATGAAATATTTGTATCATCCAGAAAGTTCCCTTTTGCACCTTTGTAATTAGTCTTAGGTAAGTATCGACCTGTTTTCTGTCATTACTTTTTATAATATCATATAAAATATTTTATAAATATCATTTAAATATGCACATAGGAGTCATGTAATATGTACTTGTTGATGTTAGGAGCAGACATCATTAGAACAGTTGAAGCCAAAAGACAGTGAAACAGTATTGTTGACAGTACTGACAGATAACTGTCAACTTAGAATTTGCATCTAGCAAAACTTTCCTTCAAGAATGACGACTGGCTTCCAGATATCATTAAGATGGAGTAAATACACTTGTCCTTTGTTCCTACAGATTGTGACTAAAAATCCTGGACAGAAAGTGTGGACCTGCTGAGGGTTCTGAAAAGTAAATGACAGCAAATAGGTTGAAGAAGAAAAATAGGACTTGAAGTACGGAAGGTCTGACAACAAGTGTCCTGCCCTCCACTGCCAACCCTGTCCAATTTCAAAGGCAGCATGAATCCTGGGGCTGTACAAATCAAGTTAAAAGAAAAGGAAAATTTCAGTCTATGAGCAAGAAATCGGTTCCTCTACGAAGTGAGGAGGATTTTCATTTTTCCTTTTCATACCTCTACCTCAAGAACCTCAGTACTGAAGCTATGGTCTTGTGGTAACAGTGGAAGCCAAGTAGCTATTTAAAAAGTGCCCCCTGTCTCTTGCATCAGAGGAATTATGGTCCAAACAATATGAGAATAACTGTTCCTTTTTTCTTCATTTTTTACTTTTCTGCTGCTTGATCCCAGACACAGATCTAGTTTCAGGAAATACAGTATAGGATGTTTTAATCAGATGCTCAGAAGGGTTGCAGGTGGTATATTAGAGTCTCAGAGGTATGGGATACTTCACGAAGGAGGAAATTCTCAAAAGGATGCGTATGAATTTCAGAGTTCACCCTTGAGGCATAGACTATGAATTTGACCTTAAATAGTATATACTAAAGGCCTTACAAGTTTTAACAGTGGAATAGACAATCTGTCAAACATCAGATTGTCTTCTAGCTGTTGCATATGTGGGACAGATTCAAACAGTATTGCAAAGGATTTGAAAACTGAGCTGATATTGTAACTGTAGCCTATGAAATTAGATTGGAATGTGAACCCTGACCCTAACACACACACACACACACACACACACACACACACACACACCCCTAAGACATACTTTCTTCATAGAATCAGAATAAGACTCAGAATTTCGTAACATTATATTCCAGATGTCCATGATGCTATAAAAATTACTTGACAGAAGCAGGAAAGTCTGATAAATTCTCAAGGGAAAAGGGGCCAACCCCAAGACTACCAAGGTGTTTCGTACCATACAGTGAGTATAGCTATTATAACCACTTTCCAAAAAGAAGACAGAAAGCCTCAGTAAAGAAATAGAAGCTTTAAAGAAGAAAGAAATTTAAATTTCATAATCAGAAATGCAATAATCAGAAGTTTGAAGAAAATTATCATATGTGCTCAAAAGCTGTGACAAAGGAAAGATTCAATCTGAAGATAGAAATTGTGAGAATAGATGCTGCTTAGTCTGAGCAACTGAGAAAAAAGACATTAAAGGAAAATGAGGGGACTGGGGAAATAGCTCAGTGGAATAAGTGCTGGCCTGGCAAGCACAAGGTTCTGAGTTCAATCTCTGGTACCAGAAAAAAGGAGAAGGAGAAGGAAAAAGAAAAGAAAATGAGGGCCTGGGGAGGTATCTCGACCATTTAAGCACCTGCCAAGTGCAAGGACCCAGTTTGATCCCTGATACTACATGCTATGCTGGCCCTACTGTGCCAGCTACCAACACCGGGTGTAGTGATCCATGCTTGTAATCCCAGTGCTGGAGAGGCTAAGACAGGAGGTTCACTATGAGTCAGAGCTGCGTAGTTTGACCCTATACCAAATAAATAAATAAAAGGCTAAAAAAATAGAAATAAAAGAAAATGAACGGGGCTTCCAGAGGGGATGGGTATGGCTTGGACAATGTTTGAAGCAGACTGACTGAGAGCCTTATAAATTCAGTGAAAGAAGCCGGGCGTGGTGGTGCACGCCTGTAATCCCAGAACTTGGGAGGCTGAGGCAGGAGGATTGGTGAGCATTCAAGACCAGCCTGGGCTACAAAACTTAGCTCAAGGCCAGCCTGAACTGTACAGCAAGACCCTGTCTCAAAAAGACAAAAAGATAAAAAGAAAAAAAAAAAAATTCAGTGAAAGACAAACTTAAAGACTTAAGAAGCTTGGTGAGTCCCAAACAGGAATCCATGCTGAGATTAAAATAAACTGTTAGAAAACTGGGGGTGGGAGTGGGGAAATCCCTTAAGGTAGCCAGAGAAAATAGTACATTACAGGGAACAATGATTAAATTTGCCAGAAAAACCAGAGCTCAAAATGCAGTGAAATGTTCAATCCCTGGCACCACATGCCACGCGGACCCTACTCCTGGGCTCACTGAGCCAGCCACCCAGTCCTAGTGTGGCAGCACATGCCTGTAGTCTCAGTGCTGCAGAGGCTGAAAATAGCATCACTACAAGTCCAAGCTGGGTAACGAGACCCTGTACCAAATGCATTAAAAAAAAAATGCGTTGAAACATTTTTGAAGTACTAAAGCCAGACTATATGAAGCAAAAATATTCTTCACAAGTGAAAGTAAGAGATATTCACAGCTAAAAGAAAACTGAGAAACTCATTATCAGCTGGCCTGCTCTGTAAAAGATGGTAAAGGAATTTCTTTAGGCCAAGGAAGTGATACTACAGGGAACTATGGAGCTCTATAAGCTAGGAGAGCAGAACAACAGATATTGTATATATCCAGATAAATATGGTAGACTAGTGTTTTCTTCTTTAGTTTTTTAAAATATGTGTGATAGCTGTACTAAATTATTTTGTTTTTTAAATTATGGCTGACTCAACCTGCCCTGGGGATGAGGCTGGTGCAGCATGTGGTGCCAGGGATTGAACTGTAGTCCCTGCCATTGCCTAAGCAGGCACTTTAGACCGCTGAGCCATCTTGCTGGCCCAGCTATACTAAACTATAATGATGGAATTTTCTATGCATGTAAATATAAGTGACTTTACAACATAAAAGCAATATTGTAAATTACTGGTAAATGTTCTATATTCTATCTGAACTGATAATGTATCAATTCCAACTGATTGGTGAAAGGTTTAATATGTACATAGGAATCCTTAGCTCATCTCATACACACATAAAAAGACAAAATTTATACAAAGACGAAACTAGATATAGTTAAATGGGATAATAAAGTAATATTTCCATATTGCGGTGCAAAAGAATCAAAGAAAAGAGAAAGACAAAAATGTTAAACAAGCATAAAAATAAAATGGTAGACCTCAATCTAAGACCAGCAATCATTAGATTAAATATAAGTGGCCTAAACATGCCAAGTAAAAGGCAAAACATCAGATTTGTTTTAAAAAGAGCCCAGTGATATTTATAAATGCTGGGTATAAATTTTTACTTTAAATATAATGATATAGGTAGATTAAAATTTTTTTAAAAAGGTATACTGTATGAATACTAATCAAAACGAAGAGAGAAAAAGTTGAGGTTGCGTGTATAGCTAGCTCAATGGGAGAGCGTATTAGAATGAACAAAGACTTGGGATTAATGGGTTCAATTAGCAATTCCCCATCCCCTCCAAGAAAAGTTTTAAAAGACACACCTTTAGTAATCTCAACTAATAGAATTCTTATTGTTTGAGTCACTTTCCTCATCATTGAGGCAGAACACTTGACACAACTTAAAGGAAGAGGTATTGATTTTGGCTCACATTTCAAATCCACAATTGACAGCTCCAAAGCAGAAAAGCATGGGAGGGCCTGGGCAGAAGAAATCTGTTCACATCATGGTGGCCAGAAATCAGAGCGAGTAATGGGGACCAGAGAGAAATATACCTTTCCAGGTCACAGCCCTACTCTGACCAGACCCCACTTCCTAACAGCAAGTCAACTGTAATGCCCTCCTAATCCAGTTAGGGTCCACAAGCCACTCTGTGCCCCAACCCCTGCAGTAAATGACGCTTTGAGGAGGCTTCTCAGATCCAAACCGTGACTTCCTGCCATGAAAAATTTATACACATCATTTTATGCAAAATACATTTAGTCTTTAAGAGTGGCTAAAATTTTAACAACTTTCAGCAGTGTTGAAAAGTGTAAGTCTAAAATTTCCTCTGAGACTTCAGGCAAACTCTTCCCTATAAAAGTGAAAAATAGTTAAACATTGCCAATATATAATGGCATAGGGTAAACACTGCCATTCTGAAAGGAAAAAATAAGAGAAAATGAGATCAAAATAAGACTAAAACCTAGCAAGGCAAACACTATATCCTGTACTTCAGTGGTTCTCAGCCTTTCTGATGCCGTGATCCTGCAATACAGTTCCTCATGTTGCAGTGATCCCAAACCAAAAAATAATTTTGGTGGCTACTTCAAAACTGTCATTTTGCTACAGTTATGATTTGGAATGTAATAACATTTTCCAATGGCTTTAGGCAAACCCTGTGTTTTGGTTGTTTGACCCCTGCCAGGGTCGCGACCCACAGGTTGTGAGCTGCTGCTGTACTTCCAGGTAGTTCCATGTCTAACATAGAGGGAAAGTTGTGGTCATATGAACTACAAAGGTCTTGAGCAGTCTCACTGTTGCAGGGTTGTTAGTTGCAGCTCTCTTAGTCTTTCTCCTGGAGCAGCTTTGCTTATTATACTCACTGTCTGAAACTTTCTTGAAGTGTTTTTTCCCCAACTTCCTGGTGTCCACTGTACTTTTGGCCTTACCCTGATAGCTTTACAAACTGTTCTCTGAGACACATTGCCTAGAATCCCAGACCTTCTTCTGAAACCTGGGTGGAGGTTTCCCTGAGCCTATCTTTTACATTCTGCATGTACCCAAAATGAGCGCCACATGGATGATTCCAAGGTCTGCTGCAAGCTAAGTGAGTCCCTGTTGGGTCATGGCTGCAGAGGCCTCTGAATGCCCAGATGGCTGAGCACTGTGAAATTAATCCTGAGGAACCAGTTTCCTAAGAGGACCTTTTTGAGTATCATAGATTCTCTTCTCAAATGAGAGCTTTACAGCTTGACACTCTTGAGCCTGGGGGAGTGGGGTCTGTGTGGGGTCCTGAAGATTTCTGAGGTGCCTCCTACACATGTTATTTTCCTGATACGAGGTACTTGGCTTCTATATAATGACAGTGTTTTCAGCAACTAACCAGTCCTGAGCCAAAATTTATAGGCCTCAGTTTTATAGGCCTTAACTTTATAGGCACTTCTTTTTCAGCTACCAGCAGAATTTGTCAAATTGTTCAGCTCTGCATTTTGGTCTTTTTGTGGTAGATAAAAAGTAGATAAAGCTACTAGCAGTATCCATGCCACAGCTTCAATATTGGGCTGCCTTGATATTTTCTCTACCAGATTAATTAATCCACTCTAAACTTAATCTCTTATATAGTTGCAGAACTTAAGTTAAGATAGATTTTTCTGCCAGAACATAAGACACATGTCTCAACTAGAAACCTTGTTCTCAATTTAAACCTTCTAAATCTAGTCTTTACCTTCTGCATTGTTATCAGCAGTTTGGTTTTCTGAGCTCCAACTAGAGTCTCTCATCAAGCTTGGCTTGCCACTGTTTCTGAGTTAAGACAAATAGGTTGCTTCAGTTGGCAAATCCCTGACATAGCATCACAGGTATATTGACAAGTAACCCTTGCCAGGGCCCATTTGCTCTGAGGACCTGAGTCTAGCAACTTTATCTTGGACTGCCCAGCCTCTGCAACTGTGAAAAAATAAATTCCCCTCCTTTATAAATTCTCCAGGCTGTGGTATGCCATTAGAACAGCACAAAAGGAACTAAGACAATAAGTAAGTATATAGTTGTTTAAGTAAAATTATTCCAGACTCTAATCTCTACAATAAAACTTAATTCAGGGGTGGGAGAAATAGCTCAGTGGTCTAAGCACCTGCCTGGCAAGTGCAAGGACCCAGGTTCAGTCCCCAGTACCACATACCCTGCTGGGCATGGTGGCACACACCTGTAATCACAGTGCTAGAGGCTAAGACAGGATGATCACTATGAGTCCAAGTTGTATAGCAAGACCCTGTACTAAATAAACAAATAAAATATTTTAAAAAATTAATTCAATAGGAAATTTATAAAACCTGTATGAAGAAGATCATACAACTCCATGAGCCAAACTAGTATATAATGAAAAGAGCATTTATCTTCTTGAGGAAGCATTTAAGAATGTCCATTCTCGGGGCTGGGGAGATAGCTCCAAGGCACAAGTGCCTGCTGGGCAAGTGCAAGGTTGTGAGTTTGAACCCCGGTCCTGCAAAAAAAAAAAAAAAAAAAAAAAAAAGAATGTCCATTCTCTTGTAAAATTGTATAAATTTTAATGCAAACTATATTGTTTCTTTTTAAAAAGAGCTTAGGCTCATCTGGAAGAATAAAATTGCCAAAAAAGTGTTTTTGGTTTTTTAAATAAAACAATTAGGATTCTTCTAGATATCAGAACATAATATAAAGTTACAATGAATGAAACAGCTTGGTATTTGCTCAAAAATAGATGGTATGTTGGTAGGTGGAGTTGAGTTCCCAAATAGACCTAAAAACATATGGGAACTTGGTATTTTAGTTAGGCAATGAACTCAGTGGGGAAAGGGAAATTATTTAATGCCTTGTGTTAAGACCATTGACTGACTATTCTTTGTGGGGGACAGATCTTTTATCACACTATATACTACACACACAAATAGGAGATGGATTAATTTGAACATTAAACAATTTTTTAAAGACTAGAGAAGAATATAAAATATTTTCATAGTCTTAGCATGAAGAGGACCTTCTGAAATAAGCCACATAATTGAAAATTATAATAAAATTAAGAGCCAATAATTTTTTAAAGAATAATTATATGTATAATTTGGATTTCTACTAATCTTTTGAAAGGAACAGTTAATGATTTTTTTTTTTTTTTTTTTTTTTTTTTGCGGTACCAGGGATTGAACTCAGGACCTTGTGAGGTAGAGGTCCTGAGTTCAATGTGCTAGGCAAGTGCACATTCTACCGGGCTTTCTCCCTGGCCATTGCTTAAATTTTTTTTTTTTTTTCTTTTTGAGACAGGGTCTTGCTATGCAGTTGAGGCTGGCCTTGAGCTCACTTTTGTAGCCCAGGCTGGTCTCGAACTCGCACCAATCCTCCTGCCTCTGCCTCCCGAGTGCTGGGATTACAGGCGTGAGCCACCACGCCTGGCACAATTGCTTAAATTTTTAAAAAATTTTCTTTGCAATTTCTTACAGCTTTTTAATACTAATTTGGCAGGTTTATATCTGGTATACCTACACAACTAATTTGAAGATAACGTTATACAGTACAGAGCCAGGCGTGGTGGCGCACGCCTGTAATCCCAGCATTCGGGAGGCTGAGGCAGGAGGATCGATGCGAGTTCGAGACCAGCCTGGGCTACAAAAGTGAGCTCAAGGCCAGCCTGAAGTGCATAGCAAGACCCTGTCTCAAAAAGACCAAAAAAAAAAAAACAAAACAAAACAAAAAACATTATACAGTACAACCATTGTGTAATTCCTATTTGTTTAATGAAATTGTGTATTGTTTCTCATGCTTTTTTTTTCCATTTTGTATTCTTAAAAAATTAATAATTATACCTGTCTGTTTGATGAGACACAAAGATAATGACTCAGAAAATATTTGGAAGATATATAGACAAGATAAACATAAGATACTGTTGTAAATAAGATGAATAAGACAGCAGAAGGAAGAGAAATATATGATAGGGGCATTTACTGAAGAAAAAACAGAATGGCCTGTGTAAAGAGGCACTTTGCTTATCTAGAGGGCTGAAAATGACTTGTGTGCAGCATTGCTTATTTAATTGTTCCTATCTTGTGGCATGTTACTTAATTCATTTAGTAGATAAGAAAACCAAATTTTAGAGTTGATAAATGCTGTAGCGCATTTTCTTTGAATAGTGCCACTTGCAAGCAGTGGATTTTTTTCAATTAAATTAAAACCATTGTTATATTGTTTAATTGTATGATTATCTCTAGTATTTATTTCCAGAATACATTTGAAAGTGTTAAACTTAGTACAGCCCTTGAAAAAGATAAGACAGGCAAGATAAGGATATGTTTATATTTTGCACTAGCAAGTACTGCTTAAATCATGTCTCTAGATTTTAACTTACTGAATACTTTTTTAAAAAGGGGTGTGCATTTCTTGGATACTATTGAATTGACTTTTAGTTGATCCAGTCTTTTTTGGGAAACCTATTAAGAAACAGGCTTCTGTGAATAATCAGTTCATTATGTTATGAGATACATTTTCCTTTACCATTTTTCTTGGATAATTTTTCTCGAGCAATAGAATTGCTTCTGGTTTCATATATCTCAATGTATTTTCAAATTTTACAGGTAATTTTTTTCTTTTATGCTATCAAGATTTATTCTTTTCATTGAGAATAAAAGATTGTGTTAATACAATACCATTTAGGCAAGATATGTTTGTATCTTATCCTCTGAATAACTACTACAAAGACAACAATATTTGCAATGTTTTAATTTTTTTAACCATAGTATGCTAATTTGAAACTGTTTCATTGATATTTTATCTTCTCATTAAAATCAAAAAAAGGAAAAACAAAAGATTTATTCTTTTAAATCCTACGATTACCCCGTGACCCTCTTATTTTAAATCTTTTATAGCATTCTAACAGCCTCTATTCTGACATAGTGATCAGATCTGACACTTATTAAATAGTGCCATATAGATTTGCATGGCTTTCTTCAGTTTATTGTTAGACAAACAAAGAAAAAATAGTTTTTATAAAGTTTTATTATTTCTTTTGAAATTTTTAAAAATTATTTTTACTTTTTCTTTTTTTATTTTTTTTAAATTTTTTTTATTTATTATTATTTTTTTCTTGTTTCAGAACCCTTGTTTGTTTATTCACTCATTTTCATGGCCGGCTCAGCCCGCCCCGAGGGCAGGGCCAGCGCAGCATGTGGTGCCAGGGATAGAACCACAGTCCCTGAAGCCACCCAAGCTTCCCCAAGCAGACGCTTTAGAACACTGAGCCATCCCGCCAGGCCCCTTTATTTTTTCTTTTAATAAATAACAATGTGACATTTTCAAAAACACGTTAGTAGTACATTCCCAATAATTGATACAATGTATATGGCTGTCCCCATAGTAGTTATACAGAGCTATTCATTATTTCTGAGTTATCCATTTCTGTATTCTTTTTTTTTCCTGTTAGTTTCCCACTGCCAGTTTATTAAATGGCTATTATGCAAAGAACTTGTGCTATAGGGATAGCAAAGAACTAAACAACTATGATGCAGTGATTTGATGGAAAACAGGAATATGAGTAAAATATGTGAGACTAATGTGCAGATAGGCTTCTTTTGGAGATTACGTAGCTGAAAATGACCCTTAAGCAAAACCTTAGGAGTAAGTGGGAGTTTTCCAGGTAAGCAGAGCCTGAGGTGAGCGCATGAGTAGGAGTTGAACACAGATACAAGGTATCAGGGAGAGTGGTATAAGAGGCAAGGAGAGGGAGGCACATCTTTCCTCTCAGGAAAAAGGAGAGTGCTCTAGTTTGGTTAGTGTCAGACATTTGGTATCAGTGGCCATGAAGTGAGTCTAGGAAGGTGAGCTGAGAGCAGACTGAAGGGCCTTATGTGCCCTGAAGAATCTCTACAGGCACATTAGAGATGTGGACATTGTGAAGAAGAGAAATAAGATGTGTAGTTCTCATGGCATTAGTACAAATTGGCTGCAAGGGAATGTGTAGGCAGAGGAAGATGAGCTGTTACTGCATTATTTTAGATGAGAGATGAACAAATCCAAGCCAGAGAAGTAATTGTGAGAACTGAAAAAAAAGACATAGTTTGTCAAAATGGTAAGTTCATATTTCGATATACCTAGTCTGTGTCTAAGCACATAAAAGTAATAGAATGAGCAAATCAGTAATGATATGCTCCGAGAAAAGTTATATACATTCAGAGACTGAGGAACAGTAGATTAAGTGGCACGAATGCCATCAAAGGGCTCAGCCTTGGGTGCAAAACGAGGCAGTAATTCCTGAGAGTACGGTTAGTGAGCAAAAGGGAATTAAGTACACCCCATGTCAGTAGTAGAGAGGACTAGTCCCAGCCTCAAATTCTGAAAACAGGTGAAAATTTGCTGTTATACATAGCCTTGGGCTACAATTTTTAGCAAGTTTTGAATCTTGGACATGGGGGAATATAATTATAGTGGTGAGATCAGGCAGTAAACCAAGCTGCCAGTTGGCTCTGGGACTAGGTTTGTAGCATTCCTAATACTTCCAGGCAGTAGGAGCTCCAGTCCACTGGTACAAGAACTGGTCCTAAACCAGAAGCTGGGAAGCTCAAAGAGACAACTATAAAATCACATAGAAAGGGAAGCATGGTTGGTCAGGTAGAACATAGGGGATGGCTACCAAATTTAAAAAAACACCCTATTGTAAATAGGCTTGACGCCAAAATTCTGAAGTCATAAAAAAGAAAAGTCAGCAAAATAACCTGACTTAATGAATTATTAAATCATATACTATATATCAGTAAGAGAACAGTGATTCTTAACAATTTTAAAAGTAACCATGACACAAAGTTATTATAAAAATAAAACCACTGTTTTATGTGATTTAAAAAGTAAAACTAGAAACTCTGGACTGTAAGATTTGAATTAGAAGATAAAAAGTGATAGAATGGTGTCCTCTCCCTCAGGCTTCCTGGGGTTCATGTTATGTTTGAGAATGGAAACCTTAAACACTTCAGATATCACTAAAAACATTTGTAGTTAATTATGTATGCTTACAGCTTTTAAGGATTATCATCAAAAGAATAGAAAAGTAACCCATGATTTCCAAAGCCCTGTAAAAGAGAGAGAAAGTAAATAACGTTGTCTATAATAACAGAAAAGAGAATAGAAAATTCAAGAAAAAAATGAAACCAAATAAAAAACACCAAGGTATTAGAAAGAAATCTAATAATGATAGTGATTATTTAAGAGATTAAATTTGTTTTTGTTTTTTGTCTTTTTGAGACAGGGTCTCACTATGCGGTTCAGGCTGGCCTTAAACTCACTTTTTTAGCCCAGGCTGGTCTCGAACTTGCACTGATCCTCCTGCCTCAGCCTCCCAAGTGCTGGGATTACAGGCATGCGCCACCACGCCCGGCTAAGAGATTAAATTTGTTTTTCATCAGATGGCACTTTAAAAATTCACCTTTGAACTCCCTGTGAGAATCATGGATCTTTAAAAAAAGAAAAAAATACAGTGCTGTATTAAAAGATTAAATATAAAAGCCAAAAAAAATGGTTGACTAAAGAAATATTAACTAGAATTGAAGCTTGCATCAGAATCAACAGAAATGAGTTCCTGGACATGGAAAGGTATGGCAGTCAAATACCTTTGGCAGTTCCAAAAGCATAGTCCTGGAGAAAATTTTATTCAAAGGAGGTTCCTTAAACAAAGAAATACAATGAAAGCATAAGTCAGGAAAATGTGCACTCTTTATTCCCCACCCCTTGGAAATATTCCAGGGGCATATCTACACATTAGAATATTATAGGTCCCTAAGTTTGTAGATACCTGTTTGTTTACCTAAGAATGTATTTCACTATAAAATTTAATTAACTAATTTTTAATTAGTTTGAGGGACTTTTACTGTTGGAGGTAGTGCATGTAGTTAAGAGATTTCTAGAATTGCTTACAAACTGAAAAGAACCAAAGTTTGGGTGACTAGAGGGAGATCTTCTTTTGTTGTTCTGCATTTCATCCTTGCTGTGCTTAACTGCCTGCAGTTCATGTGAACCCACATTGGCTTTAGCAATGTTGCATTGTCTTGGCCCTCAATAGTCACTATCACCATGAGATGGGGTATCCTTAATGTCCACGAGTGTAGCTCTTTGGCCATAAGGGCAGGATTTGTTAGCAGAAGGAGGATGGTAAACCTTACTGATCAGAAACAAAACATACCTATAAATTTACATCATTGAAGATGCTCATTGTAATTCTCTATGTGTTAGTTACCTTTCTTATTGATGAGACAAAATACCTAACACCCAAAGTTAAAGGGGGAAACACTTATTTTGCTTATATGTTGTAGTATGTTGATAGTCGGCTGGATCCAAGCATGCTGGCACGGCAGATAATCATTACAGAGGAGAAACAGTTCATGATGGGCAGAAGATAGCAAAACAAGGGACCACCCCAGCTCTGTCTATCCCTTATATTTTATCCAGGCTAGTTAGGGTGGTTAGCACTCACATCTTTAATCCTAGTGCCCTTGATCTTAGCGTTGCAGTGTGAATTAGTTCCAGCATCACACACTGGAGATCCAACCACCTCTGAAAAAGCCCCTGAGGATTGCCTACTTGGGGATTGGGGTGACATCTGAACACAAGCCATAATACTATAGACTAGCAATTTGAAGAGTCAACCTTGGGAAATCCTGCCTTAGAGCTTCTAGTATAGATGGATGGTGATAATGTCTACACTGAAAATAGTCATGCAGGAAGAAGAATCAGTTTGGGTTGTATCTGGGGGAGGAGTTTGGAAGGACAAAAGTTGTTAGAACATGATGAATCCACTTTGCTTCTGAAAACTAGCGGTAAGAAACAACCAGTAGGTGGCTGAAATTTGGCTCTAGACTTAGAACTGACAGATTAACAATGATTTTTGTCCTGAGTACTGAATAAGTTGTACCTGTTGCTTGTGCATATAACATGGCAGGCTGGACAAAGGTGTGAGGAGGAAGAACAGGGCCATCATCAAATAGCTTGATGCATGTGGCTTATTCATCCTTTCTGCTGTGATTCTTACAAAACCAGAAGAGTTCTCTCCACTTATTAACATTCAATAAATAGATGTATTTATCACGTATGTGGTCTCACGACATGCTGTGAAAGCTTTATTCCAAGCTTAAGTACTTGAAGTTGACAAAAATATGTTTATTTTTGTAGTTGTCTCAGCCCACCCAGAGGGGCATGACTGGCTTGGCATGTGGTGTTGGGGATCGAAATGCAGTCCCTGTGCACTTGCCTAAGCTTGCCTAAGCAGGCGCTTTAGACTGCTGAGCTATCTCACTGGCCCCAAAGTATCATTTTTTAATTCATCTTCTTTAGGAGCATTTCTGTACTCCAAAAGAAAACAACCAGGTAGAATGTAAACCCTAATGCATGTGAAGTCTGGTTAGCTATACCTCCTTAGGGTTATGTCAGGTGCTAGTGGAAATGATTGTGAAAGGATACAGTGACTGAGCAGCTAGCAAGGATGTCAGAGCTGGTAAGCACAGTACATACACTTCCAGATTCAGAAGACTAAGGCAGGAGGAGTACACGATGGAGTTCTTTTTTTTTTTTTTTTTGTGGGACCGGGGTTTGAACTTACAACCTTATACTTGCCAGACAGGCACTTGTGCCATGGAGCTATCTCCCCAGCCCTTCTTTTCTCTTTTCTTTTCTTTTCTCTTCTCTTCTTTTTTTCTTTTCTTTTCTTTTTTCTTGTCTTTTCTTTCCTCTTCTCTTCTCTTCTCTTCTCTTCTCTTCTCTTCTCTTCTCTTCTCTTCTCTTCTCTTCTCTTCTCTTCTCTTCTCTTCTCTTCTCTTTGTCTTTTTGAGATAGGATCTCGCTATGCAGTTTAGGCTGACCTTAAGCCCACTTTTGTAGCCCAGGCTGATCTTGAACTCACATCAGTACTCCTGCCTCTGCCTCCCAAGGACTGGGATTGCAAGTGTGCACCACCATACTTGGCCTTGGAGTTCATATTATTAAGGGGTTTCTAAGTGGTAGTTTCTGGTTAGTCAGGACTACTTTATTAGTTCAGCATTCTCTTACTCTTTTAGTTTCTTTACTTCGGTTGGGTTATCATTTGCTTTTTGCTTGCTCCCCTTATTCTGTACCTGCTCTTGTCTATCAGCTGTTAATTCTTCTGCCTGTCCTCTAAGTTAAAAACAGCTCCTGTGAATAATCAGTTGTCTCTAAAATTGATTTTTATTGTTTTTCTTTCAAAGCAAACTGGAAGGGTAATCTAAATGAGCACATAATATAGCAGTAATTGGAGTGCTAGAATTTGATTATTAGCCATGTTTATTTTGTGATTATTCAAGCTGAATGAAGGGAATCTATATGAAATGTGTGGATAAATATTTAACTGCTGTCACAGAAAATGTTCCAAAATATGCATTTACTAAAGAAGGTAAAGTAGAAGGGCGTTGAGGTTGCAAGTTATTTTATGAAAGATTTATTTGTCTTTTAAAAATGATTTTTAAAGCTAAGAGATGTATTAGTTCAAAGATAGAGCTTAGTTTTTGTTTTTGTGGTGCTAGACAAGAAGGGTAGTGGAGCTAGCTATAGAGGTATAGCTCACCGTACCTTTGAGCTATACATCTGTGGGTTTGAAGTCATATTCTCCAAAGGCATTGTGTTAATTCTCACTGAGCTCTAGATAATTGACTTTCAGGAGCCTAGAGTTTCATTGCAGTCCAGCATTGGGCATCATCTTGGTCTGGGTATGCGTCAGGGAATTGCTTTTTAAAGTGATTTTCAAAATGAAAGCAAACCATTTAATTTGTTGATTTGCACTACCCTTTAAACTCCACTCTGCATTTCTGTCTGAGCTTCTGTTCTGCACTGGTCTTTCTTGAGCCAGCCTGACTCCATGCAGAACATTCTGTTGCTCTTTCAGCATAAACAGGGCTATTGTGATATTTATCTGAATTCAAACAAGGCTAATTAAAAGAGCTGCTGACAGTTGTTGTGATCTGACTTTGACTGCAGCTTGATGGTCATTATGGGTAAATAATGAACCAGGTCTGCAAATGTAGCAGCTGCCAACTTGGGATAGAAGAACAGCTATTGCTTCCAATTTAAGGATCTATTGACCGCTTCTCTTCTCCCTACAGATCTTCTGCAGAAAACAAATGTTTTCTGCTGCTGTGTATTGTGGTTTCAGCTGTTTCAGATATAGCCTATAATTTCCTTCTTTAATATTTAACTTAGGACATTATTAGCTTTCAGAGTTAACAACTTTTCTATTTTGAAGAAGTTCAGCTTTGTCCTTGTATATGCTGTAAGCAGATATAATTATTTATATGCATTTAATTTGTATATTGTGTGGGAAATACTCTAGGACAGTAAGTTACAGTTTATGAAGAGATTTCAAAATCCTGTATAGATAGTTTTTTAAAGAGAATAGATGCATCTTCCTTGCTTTTGTTTTCTTAAAGATAGACTGTCCTGCCAAACCTCAGTTTTGAGTTTTGTTCACTTCATAAACTTTATAAAATATTTTGATGCAAAGATCCCTTTATCAATTCAGAGGAACTGCAGTGACTTTTCATTAAGATGCAATATGAATATGTTATCACTTCATCCTGAACTTTCTCTTGTCTTATTAATACATAGGATAAGTGCATTAAAGGTAGGAGGGATTGCAAGTTGCTTTCATAGATTAATATACCTCCCTGCAGATTTTCACACTGATGTAGTTTCTGGCCTTAAAAGGCAATTTCTAGAATTTAACACAAGCCAGTACTTAACACACCTAGCACTTACTGAACTGCTATGGAAAAGACTGTCTGCATTATGTAAACTCTGAGGCTATGGCGATGCTTTGTGCATAATGCAGCAGAGCTTCAAGATCTTGCTGAGAGGAAATGATCCCAAACATGCCCCTGAGAGGCAAGTCTTACTTTGAAAAATAATGATGAAAAATGGTTTATTTCTCTGTGTAGTTGTGTCTGTGTTTATTTCAGGAAAAGCTAGCCAAACTTTATTTATCTGACTCCAGAGTAGTGTTGTGAATGATTTTGCTTTTCTATTTCCAGCTTGGATAATGCCAGAAGTAGTGTTAACAAGGGGTTATGTTATGCTGGCTTATGTTAAACCAGATCACCCTTAACATGTGCAGAGCC
This sequence comes from Myocastor coypus, assembly GCA_004027025.1. Taxonomy (NCBI): domain Eukaryota; kingdom Metazoa; phylum Chordata; class Mammalia; order Rodentia; family Myocastoridae; genus Myocastor; species Myocastor coypus. The sequence continues at coordinate 20,288 of PVJA010006352.1, forward strand.
ATTCATCTGTGTCACCAAAACCCAAGAGAACATCTGACATGGACTCTGAAACAGAAACAGTGATCACTTACAAATCAAACATGGCACGCTCTAAAGTGATTGTGCACGGCAATCTTTCCTAGAAAAGACAAGTAATTGAACATGATAAAGTGTAAAGTTAATTAACACCCTTAAATTTGTTGATTACTTTCACGGGATTATATTGTTCGTTGAGTAGCAGCTTTCTCTCCCAGCTGTCGCCTTTTTCAGCGAATGTTGCTGGTAAACAATAGAGACACCATAACAAGTCGTAAATGGTCCCTGTGACAGCAGCCCCTTGTGAGGCTGCATCTGTAGAAAATGATTAGAACAATTGCATTTTAAAGACAGCTCACATTGCAGCCCAAGTCCCATTGGTCCTCTTCTTGATCTCTTTTGATGGCAGACTGGTTAAAACATTTAAGTTCTTTTGAATAAATTAAGTGATTTACTGCATTTTGCTATGTATTAATGGAAGTGCTTTGGCAGCAAGGTTTTTACAGTATTAAAGACAAAATAATGTAATTCTGCATTTTAGCTTTCCATTTCTTTCTTGTCTGGATTTGGAGGCCTCTTGCCAATCCCCACAGAATTAACAAAGATCTCCTCATTTGTGATTCGCAGCTGATTATTCTAGGTTATCAGCATTTGGATCATAGTTTATCACAGTCCTTTGGTCTAGCTTTTCATTAAGAATAACACTAAAACCTCACTTCTTTGCTGCTGTTAGGCCAAAGGCTTTGACATGTTTAAGCTGAGTAGATTTACTTGTTATAGTTAGATTTTTATAATACTCTTCAGTGGTTCTCAACCTTTCTAATGCTGTGACCCTACATGGTGCTGTGTTCCTCATATGCAATGACCACAAACCAAAAAATAATTTTGGTGGCTACTTCAAAATTCTAATTTTGCTATAGTTATGATTCAGGATACAATAAATAAGATTTTCTGATAACTTTAGGTGACCCCCACTGAGATCATGACCCATAGGTTGAGAACCACTGCTCTAAGTAATAACTATATAAAATACCTTCCTCGTGTGTTGCTTCATTTCTTTTTTTTTTTTTTTTTGTCTTTTTGAGACAGGGTCTCACTATGCAGTTCAGGCTGGCCTTGAGCTCACTTTTGTAGCCCAGGCTGGTCTCAAACTCACACTGATCCTCCTGCCTCAGCCTCCTGAGTGCTGGGATTACAGGCGTGCGCCACCACGCCCGGCTTGTGTTGCTTCATTTCAACTTCAAAGTAATTAGGGAAATATTTTTATCAGCTCTTTCAGTTGGAGAAAACTACCTACCTACCTATCTATCTATCTATCTATCTATCTATCTATCTATCTATTTTGTGGGACCAGGGTTCAAACTCATGACCTTGCATTTGCCAGGCAGGCACATGTGCCACAGAGCTATCTCCCTGGCTCCAGAGAAACCAGTATTGAGAAGTATTATGACTTACGCAGGTGGTGTGGTCTTATCTCCTAATTCAAATCATGTTTTTTAATTTTTAGTCATTCACGTTTTCTGTATACACTACATTTATGCACATGCTAGTTTTTACAGAAATAAATGAAAATGCTGGTATAACACATAGAAATTCATGCTACTCCAAAACTGAACTTTTATTTAAAACGGGTGCATAGGTGTCAAGTACAGCACATTATTTTGGAATATGTATGCATTGCAATAACTAAATGGTACTAATATATATATTATCTTATATATGTTTTTATGTAATGAGAATAATATCTACTTTGAACAGTTTTCATGAATATAATACATTGTTATTAAGAAGGAGAACTTCCTATAAAGTAGAAAACATTGTCTTAAATTATCTTAATTAGTATTCTCATTCATTTTATATTTTATTTTTGTGTTTTTGAGACAGGGTCTCGCTACGCAGTTGAGGCTGGCCTTGAGCTCACTTTTGTAACCCAGGCTGGTTTCAAACCCCCACCAATCCTCCTGCCTCAGCCTCCCAAGTGCTGGGATTACAGGCGTGAGCCACCATGCCCAGCTCTCATTCATTTTATTAATCACTGATTTCTGCTCTGCCTACCTTCTAAGCAGAAAAGTAACATTTATCAGACACATTCTACGTGTTGGGTAGTAAGATCCTAACAACCTATATACCCTTAAGGATCTTAACAAAGGCACTCCAGAAAAATGCGTCAGAGTGCATAATATCAGTACTTTATTAAGAGTATTATGACATTACAGCAATAGAGAAATTGGGTACTGGTCAGGAAATGCTGAAGAGAATATATATGACTAGAGTCTTGAAAAATAAGCAGAAGATACCAAACAAAAAAGAAAGGGAATTTCATAAGAGGGAAGAGCCCAGGAAAGGCATGGACACAAAATGCGTTGTTCATTCTAGCCTCTGCAAATAGTTTTGGGATACATAGCAAGGCAAATTTTTTGTCTTTTTGAGACAGGGTCTCACTATGCAGTTCAGGCTGGCCTTGAGCTCACTTTTGTAGCCCTGGCTGGTCTCAAACTCATTCCAATCCTCTTGCCTCAGCCTCCCAATGGCTAGGATTACAGCATGTGCCACCATGCCCGGCTAAGGCAAATTTTTTGGTTATGAGTTGTAGATAAGGAGAATAGAGAAATAATTAAGGTTCATTGGCAAGAAAAAATATGAAAAGTTAGAATGACATAAAGAGAAAAACTTCATTGATTTCCACAACTCAACACAAGGGAAGGTGCAGTGAATTACTGATTTCTTTTACTGAAACACAAACATACAAAGTAATTCCTACATGATAGGAAAAATTGGTGGACCTGCGATACAGCACTGTGTAAGAGGTTCTGAGTACTAGTGAGTGATGACCTCAGCTCCTGGTTAGGTTAATGCTTGGTCTGAGGCTTATGCCTAGATTGACTTCTAAGTGAAACTTAGATTGACCAGTAAATACACAAAAATATTAGAGTGGGGTAATTTATATTAATGTTTATACTTCTGCTATAGGTTCAGGCCTAAAATTAGTCAGAAATAGGCAAAAACTATTAAAACCCGCTTTAATTAAAAATCATTTGTGTTAAAAAATGTGAAAAACACTGTTCATTACTTCATTTGTTGTTTCCTGCATAAACATCTTTATCAGAATTTTAAAATATGGAAACTTTTAAATTAGTTGATTCAGTTCAAGGATATATATATATATATATATAAAATTTTTTTTAAAGATATATTTTTTTCAGGCTGGTTTATTCATCTTCCAAATGGAGTTTTCTTGCTTTGAAGATGTCAGATTCACATTTGAAACTCATTGTGAGATCTTAGGATTTTACTTTGTATTTGTTCCTAATTCAGATTTTGTTTCTCTTTTTTCAAAATTTTATTTTTTCAGCTATTTTAATGATAATAATGTGTTTTGAAGCATGTTAATTTTGTGAAATGGCTAAATCAAGCTAATTACCATGTATTACCTCATAGACTCATTTTTAATGACGAGAACACTAAAAAGTCTACTCTTAAGCATATTATGAGGGCATGAAGGGGCTGAGGAGATAGCTCAGTGGAATAAGTGCTTGACTGGTAAGTGTAAGGTCCTGAGTTCAATCCTTGGTACCAGGAATGACAACAACAACAACAACAAATGTAACTCAAATGGAACATTTTGGGCTGGTGAGATAATTCAGCAGTCTAAGTACCTGCTTGGCAAGCACAAGGACCTGAGTTCAATCCCCATGGTGAGAGCCTGCACCAAATAAATAAATAAATTCTTTTTTTTTTTAATAAATAAATTCTTAAAGAGGGCATTGGAAAAACGATCAAATTGTGTTATGTGCATGTATAAATCTATCAGAATGAAACACATTTACCTGTATAGCCATTGTGCACTAATTAAAAATGTGGAAAACATTTTTTAATGGAAAAACTTATACTCTCTTAGTGATCTGCAAGTATTCAATACATATCATTACATTATATTGTATACAGGTCTCTTGAACTTATTCTTGGTTTTGTTTTCTAATATTCTTGTTCTGAGAAGCAAACACAAATCTGTTGTGAACAGAAGTGTAGGTTATTACATATGTTTAGATAACAGCCATATACAGCATGTACCAAATTTATTTGCTCAGTCACATTAGTTTAAACTGTTCTAAACTAGATTTACAGATGGAATCAGAATGCTTATATTCTTACCAAAGCTTTCACAAGACTACCCACAATTGTGATTGAACTAATTCTCTTTAACATTTTATTTTATTTTATTATTACTTTTTGTGGCCAGCTCAGCTCACCCTGGGGTCAGGGCTGGTGTAGCATATGGTGCCGGGGATTGAACTACATACAGTCTTTGCCAAAGCTTGCCTAAGCAGGCACTTTAGACCATTGAGCTATCCCATCGGCCCCTGAACTATTACACTTTGAGAACCATTTTTGTTTGAATTTTACCCTTTCTCTAAGCATTCATTACCTTTTCCATGATGAAAATGAAGAAACGGAAGGAAAGAAGAAATCAGAATTTCTCTATTCACCTGACATTTGGTATATGATGCTCTCTTTGGCATTTGCTTCTAGAACACCTCTTTTCCTGAGTGATATTTTAGGCCCTTTGGGAGCCAACACAATGTTTTATTTTAATTCTAACCTTACATTTTGAACTTTTTAAAATAATCACATTTCAAATATTCTATCAGGAAACAGATTTTAATTTTTAATTTAGAAAATATGCTTACACACTGAATCGTTTGCACCTTATACAGAGATTTGCAAGACATTGACTAGACAAATGTTGGCATAAGCCTCAGAGTATGCTTTAACACAGCGATTCTCAACCTGTGGGTCACGACCCCGGTGGGGGTTGAACGACCAAAACACAGGGGTCACCTAAAGCCATCGGAAAATACATATTTAAACCCATGCTATGCCATTGTGAAATGTTAATTATTGGAATTACAGTTTTGATGTAGCCACCAAAATTATTTTTTGGTTTGGTGTCACCACAACATGAGGAATTGTATTGCAGGGTCACGGCATTAGAAAGGTTGAGAACTACTGCTTTAACATAACCAGTAGCTGAAGTCATCATTCATTTTTTACTCAGAACTTCTTGCACTGTACTGTATCTCAGAACAAATTACATATTGTATAAAGTGAGATATTATCTTGGTTTCATATGTTAATATGAAAACTATTTAAATGAAATGTGATTTTTGGAAATATCCAATTGGGATTTCAAAAAGTAACTTGGTGATGATTTTTTTCTGAGAACCTTGTTTTGTAGGTGAAAAATTTTACCAAGTGTAGCAGTATACTCACTTCCACAGTGAAGCTGGAAGATCTCAATTTCAAACCCAGCCTGAGCAATGTAGAAACTTCACAAGATGTCTAAAATAAATTTAAAAAAAGAAAGAAAAGAAAAATTAAAGGAGTGGTGATGTAGCTCAGTGGGAAGGCCCTGAGTCCAATTCCTATTACTGAATGGGGAGGAGTAGACCTTAGGGCAAGCAAATTTGTAAAAAAATAATTTTATTGGTAGATTTTTAGGTATATATATATAAAGATAAAATTTATCAAAGGAAACCTGTACCTGTACATGATATATCTTAATTCTTCTTTTTCCCCACTGTTCTTCTGCCCCCCTTTTTCTCTCTTGCCCTCCTTATTTACAAAAGAGGCCAGCTATTTTTCTTATTTGATTGATTGATTGATTGATTGAGATAGGGTCTCACTGGGTAGTTCAGGCTGGACTTGAACTCCCTTATGTTGTTCAGACTGGCCTCAAATTCACAGAAATCTTCCTGCCTCAGCCTCCTGAATGCTTGGATTACAGGTCTATGCCACTATGCCCGGCACAAGGGAAGCAGCTTTTAATGACAAACATGCTTTGTAGCCCATGGCATTTGTGTGGATCTATTAGGTATGAGAGCACTTATCATTCAGTATTAGCTACAGTGTTTTGTTTCCTCATTCTTTCTTCCCTGTCACATCCTATCTTAGTCCATTTTGTGCTGCTCTGAGAGTACCTGAGATTGGCTAATTTACAAAGTACAGTAACCTATTCTTTATAGTTCTAGAAACTGAGAAGTCCAAGATTGAGGGCTGGCATCTTGTGAGGGTCTTTAGGCTGTGTCACCCATATCCAAAAAGCAAAGAATGAATGAAATGGGGAGAGAGTGTGTGAGAAAGCACAACAGCGATCACACTTGGCTGCTTACAGAAGCCTGCTCTCAACACACATTAGTGCACTGGCAAGGGCCGAACCATTGCGTCCTGTTCACCTCTCATTAGGCCTTGTGCTTTACCACTGTTGACTTAGGGACTAAGTTTTAACACATGCCTTTGGAGGAACATTAAGACCTTAGTACATCCTTCTCTCTCATTCGTTGAACAAGTTCTCAATTTGCTGAGCATCTCTTATATACCAAATTGTGTGGATGTGGGGCTAAAGAACCAGCTGTCCCTGCCCTGATAGAGCTAATGTTCACATGGAGAGTACAGACTGGAAGCAAAAGAAGTGTTAAACAAGTGGCAATAAATGCTGTAAGTGAAATTAAGGCAGGAAAAGGAGATAAAAGGGACAAGGAAAGTTTTGGATTATTACATTATGTGGTCAGAGAAGGCCTAACTGATGTAGTGAACATTGAGCAGAGATCTAAGTAGAGTGAAGGACACAAGTCATGAATAGCTGGAGGGGCAAGTTTCCATGGAAAAGGGATAGCGAATACCAGGTTTTGAGATGGGAATATGCTTGGCCAATATCTGGAATAGCTAGGAGGATAAGGTGCATGGTGAGTAGCAAGTAACGGAAAGAATGATGAAGCCAGATAGGAAAGGTAGCCCAAGGTGACACAGAAAGATCCTTTAGGGCAGTGGTTCTCAACCTGTGGGTCGTGACCCTAGCGGGTGTTGCCTAAAGCCATCAGAAAGTGTTATTTATTACATTCTGAATCATAACTGTAGCAAAATTACAGTTTTGAAGTAGCCACCAAAATTATTTTTTGGTTTGGGGTAACCACAACATGAGGAACTGTATTGTGGGGTCACGGCATTAGAAAGGTTGAGAACCACTGCTTTAGGGCTTTGTAGTCTTGGGATTTTATACTAAGGGTGATGGAAAGCCTTTGGAAGGTTGAGAGGAGAGAAGGACTAGATTTGTTTTTAAAATTCCTCTGGCTGCAGTATGGAAAATAGATTCTGGAGGCAAGGACAGGAGGGAAAACTAAGAGGCAAAGCAGTGGCCAGGCAAGAAGTGTCAAGTGGCTCAGGCTTGTGATGGACGAGAGATTGGTGGCCAGATCACAAGTGGATAGCTTCTCAGGAGCAGGGACAGTTGTGACTGAGCCACCACCCTGTGGCAAACCACAGGGCCCACCACTTAGGAGGTGGCAAGGCAATGTCTCATCTTTTTCCAAAATACTGAGCTGCCTCTGAGAAATGGAAGTTTTCACTGTGATATAATTGTAGCGTCACTGCCCCTGGTCTTCTCTGCAGTACTTCTTGTCCTGGGCATGCCTGCTTATTTCTCTTTCTTTCTTTCCTTCTCTCTCTCTCTCTCTTTCTTTCTTTCTTTCTTTCTTTCTTTCTTTCTTTCTTTCTTTCTTTCCTTCCTTCCTTCCTTCTTTCTTTCCTTTCTTTCTTTCTTTCCTTTCTTTCTTTCTTTCTTTTTCTCTAAGTTTAGCCCAAACCAGTTATTATTTAGCAATAGATGTTAAAATTATCCTAGTGAGAGCAATAGCTTAGGTAACCAAATTGTAAAATACCTCACAAAACCAAGTTATAAAATAGTAAGCCTTTACATTTGAATGTTATTTAGTTTTATTGCATGTGTGTGCATATTCATAGCCACTCTGTGAGAAGTTAAGCATTTCTCATTTTATAAATTGAGATTTAGAAGTTAAGTAATTTTGTTTATAATCACACAGCCAGTCAGCAGTGTTCCAAAAACTAGGTTACTACATCTCCAGATCCTTTCTGTATCATGCTTACGGTACTTCCCAATCGTCTAGTGAATCTAGATCATACACTAGGATAGATACTGGGGATCTGACTTAAGGAAGATCCCAGTGCTGACCTTGATGGAGGAGCTTTGGGCGAAAGTAAAAAATTTTAATAAGTATAATAAATTCTGTAATATTAAACAGTATATTTTAATTATTAGAATAAAATATAAATTGAGTATATAAGAAATTGAGTATTAAAATTAAAAATTGAATATTCTTATTTAAAGTGCTTAGGACCAGAAATTATTTACATTTTGCATTTTTTCAAAATTTGAAATGTTTGCATATACATAATGACTTATTTGAGGGTTGGGATTCCGATTGAAAGATGGAATTCATTTCTTATTATCTTACACACATAGTCTGAAACAATTTTGCCCAATATTTTCATTGTTCCTGTATTTTAATGAATCATCACATAAGCTTAGGTACTGAATTTTCTACTCTGGCGTCTGTATCAAAAATACTTGGGTTTTGGTCATTTAAGATCTCATACTTTTGGATTAGCATCCAAACCTGTAAATACTTACTGTGTTCAACATGTAAATAGTTCTTCCATTATTAAAACAGCTACCTAAGTATGTATTCTATATTTTCCTACTTTGGAAAATGGACCTAAAATGGTATGACAGGATAATAAATATATTGATATTATCGATAGATATAATAATTTTTTTTCTTCTTTTTTTTTTGTCTTTTTGAGACAGGGTCTCACTATGCAGTTCAGGCTGGCCTTAAGCTCACTTTTGTAGCTCAGGCTGGTCTCGAACTCACATTGATCCTCCTGCCTCAGCCTCCCAAGTACTGGGATTACAGGTGTGCGCCACCACGCCCGGCTAGATATAATAATTTATACAGTGTTTTCTGAAGTTCATTAAGTGTCTTGCATAGCTTTTGAGTTCTAGCATTCTATAACTTTAAGTTCAAAATGGTTGTTTCTTTTATGATAACTGAGTCTGTCATGAGGTGGCATGACAGACTCTTAATACTGTTGTACCACTAAAGGAATATGTACAATAAGATAGGATTTAGTGCCAAAATATACCAAACTTTAGATTACTCATTTTAGTCAGATTTAGTCAGATTTTTCCATTATGATATAGGTTAAGATAAAGTTGGAAATATATTGTCATATTGAAGGAGAAAGAATGAGACTATTTCAGATTTTAGAATTAAAAGATATATTATTTGTTTGTGGTCTGCTCTTGCTTAAGAAACTTTTCTTTTTGAAATAAATATGTGTTTGAACTATTGAGAAAATGTGCTTGTCGAAAGATTAACCAGCTGAAAATCATTGTCAGCATTAATTTTCCTTTAATAAATGATTCTCTGCAGTTACTTATCAGTCTCTAATCTGGATATAAAGCTATTGACCTATGATGAATAATACTGGATTTGTTTGTGAGCTTTGACTTGAATTATCTGCTTAATTTCTGTAGGTCAGAGCAATAGGATCAGGAGAAATGTGGTTATGCAGATTGAATAAAATTAGAACAATGGCAGTTATTTAGTGTTAATGCCAGGATGGTCAGATGATATAGATCAGTTAAGAAAAAGCATTCTTTCCTAGTAATTTTTTTTTTTTCTAGTACTGGGTTCTAGCTCAAGGTCTCATTCATAATATTGAACTTTTCTCTTAGTTTTTGTAATAGAATTTTTATATAGATGTGATCCATTTTAAATTGTATCTAAGATTATTGTGAAGTAGTGTAATTTAATTATATGTATGAGCATTCCAGGCATCATAACATGTAGGCCCTCACTCTTCCAAAATTGTTCAGCCAACATAATGCCATCATCTTTCCTTTTAATAATTGGTTGGAGGGGCCCGGCAGGATGGCTCAGTGGTCTAAAGCTCCTGCTTAGGGAAGCTTGGGAGACTTCAGGGACTGCTATTCGATCCCCGGCACCACATGCTGCGCCAGCCCTGCCCTCGGGGCGGGCTGAGTCATCCATAAAAATGAGTGAATAAACAAACAAAGGTTCTGAAACAAGAAAAATAAAATAAAATAAAATAAAATAAAATAAATTCTTTAAAAAATAATAATTGGTTGGAGATAGTGTTAACCATAAAGAGGGAAAATGTTTAATTTGATAGTATGGTTACAAGACATTGAAAATTTGAATAAAGTTTTCATTTGAGCTTTTTCAAAAAATGTATGAAGCCGGGCGTGGTGGCTCATGGCTGTAATCCCAGCACTCGGGAGGCTGAGGCAGGAGGATTGGTGCGAGTTCGAGACCAGCCTGGGCTACAAAAGTGAGCTCAAGGCCAGCCTCAACTGCATAGCGAGACCCTGTCTCAAAAAGACAAAAAAAAAAAAAAAATGTATGAACACTATATTTCAATGAATACATTAAATTCAAAACTAGATCATTACTTGAACCTATCTAATGGCCTCAGGTTTGATATTTTTGTATAATTATGGTTTCTATATTTCTGAATATGCTGTAAAATAAATTATAAAGGTAAAAGTCATACTAATAATTGCTTTTCTGCATGCCTTTCTTTTTTTGAACCAAATCTCACTTGAAAATTACGAAGATTTATCTCAGTACTAAAAACAGTAATAATACTCTTGGTTTTATTTTGTAGTTAATAATAGGAAGGACATACCCCATGCCCTTTTAAGACAAGGGTAGGACAAATTTTCTGTGCTAAATTAGAAATTATTTCTCAAATCATTTCAATCAATGAACATGCATTAAACCTTTGTTAAAAGCTACTGAAAAATAGCCAAACCAATTTTTAATACTTATTTCTTTTTCCTTCTTGTATTCCTAGAAATAATATGCCCAAAAGATATGAGTAGCAATAAAGAAACAGAAAATCAAATAATAATGGAAAGGGTACACAAGAGTAATCAATCTAAGTAAATAACAATTTTTATTTCCTTTTAAAAGAATCTAACCAGGGCCTGGGGAGATAGCTCAGTGGAATAAGCACTTGCCTGACAAGCACAAAGGCCTGAGTTCAATCTCTGGTCTGGTGGGGGGTGCGGTGGTGGAGGGGAAGGTAACAAGAATCTTACCACCTAAAATGCTTATAAGCCAAAGAGTAAGTCTTTCTGTGTAGCTCTCATCTGTAGATAGTATATGTGGAGGGAGTGAATCTAATACCTCAAATCCAAACTGGGGTAAAAGACCTCTTTGGCTATGGTGTGCTGGTCAGAGCCCAGGTAAACCTTTTCTGTATACTTTCTTTTATTGTTTCTTAGAGTGGCAGATGAATTACAATAAAATACACATTTCAAATTTCTATATTTATTTGTGCCATGATTGTGCCAAAATGTTTTAGGATACATTAAGAATGAGAATATGACTAGGTCTTTATTTCACTTTGGGGGAAGAGTTAAAGTATCTTATATATGTCTGGCATAAATAAATTTGGAAGCCATTTGGTTTGGGGGGTTTTCATTTGGGGATTTTCTCCTATTATTATTTATTTAAACATGTTAAGAAATGTATCCTTTTGCTTCTATAGTATCTTATATATGTCTGGCATAAATAAATTTGGAAGCCATTTGGTTTGGGGGGTTTTCACTTGGGGATTTTCTCCTATTATTATTTATTTAAACATGTTAAGAAATGTATCCTTTTGCTTCTATTTCTTTTCCCCCAAATGATTCAGGTGTAGGAGCTGCTCGATCTGGAAACCTCACATTTATGGTAGGAGGAGTCGAAGCTGAATTTGCTGCAGCCAAAGAGTTGCTGGGGTGTATGGGCTCTAACGTGGTATATTGCGGAGCTGTTGGGACTGGGCAGGTACCATTGTCATAATAATGACCTTGATATGGGAATGTAACATTGTCTTGTGTTCTTTTCTCTTTCCTAACCTTATTCTTACTCCTCTTTACTCTGTTTGGCTTATGAATCCTTTGTTAAGATTTTCCTACATTAATTTAGAATCAATTACTTTTCCATTATTTTTGGTGGGTTTAAGGAAATGTCAGCCATGTTTTTAAAAGAAATGTCAAGAAAAGTTCCGTCATTGAGATCTTGACATATTCAAGTGAGTACAGAGTTAATTTTTAAAACTACTTCTATTTGAAGTACTTACCTTGGCTCAGTGGCTATTCTCCATCTTAGTGATTATTTTCTTATACCTCTGTTTTTAGTATAATCAGGTCAAAGCAACCTATACACTTTCTTCTTTAAAATACTTTTCTTGAAAAACAATTTTCATTTAGAGTTATCAAGTACTTGAAAGTTCTGAACTCTTAAAGTCAAATTAGTTGACCCTGTCCCACTCATTCACTCTAGTGCTTTTATTCTAGTTACTAATACAATATTTATCTACTTCAAAACTTTGTTAGGTGGTCAAGATAGGTCAATGGACTAAGTGCCTGCTTAGGTAAGCACAGGGACCCTGCACCACAGGCTACACTGGCCCCTCCCCTGGGTGCACTGAGCAGGCCACCACAACCTGGCGTGGTGGTGCACACCCATAATGTTAGTGCTGGGGAGGTTGAAAACAGGAGGATCATGATGGACTGAGCTATGTAGTGAGACCCTATACCAAATACATTTTTTAAAAAGTTACATTTATTGTCTCCATGCTCTTGTGTAGGCATTCTCTAAGCTTTGTTGAGATTTGCTTCAGTGAATCTCACTGACCATCTTATATATTCCTTCTAGTTTACTGCTCACCTAGGGTCTGTTGAGTCTGGATGCCAAATTTATCACTCTGTCCCACATCACAGCCAAAACCAATTCCATCCAGTTGGTATATCATTCTGAAAGTTTATATAATAGATTGTTCATTCTGAAAGTTTATATAGATTCCTGTTTTTCCCCATATCTAATTTGAACTCTTTGGCCCCAACTTTCAAGCTTTTAAGCAGTTCTAGATACAGTCTTAACTGTCACACTTCTCAGTATTCCTTAAAACACGCATATGAATATTTTCTTACTAATTCCAGGAATAGCACATCTTCTTCTATATTTAATTCCTTAAGGTATAATGCATTTACCTTTTACCCTAACCTCCTTTTCTTTTCCTTGCCTATTTATATTGTGCTTTCTGAGAGTTGTTTTCATGTTCTACCTCCTTTGTACTCCTGTCTTTAGTGATCTCATTCCTCCGGACTCCTTCTGTCTTTACCTTAGTTTCTCTACCATCTATAGTACTTTGCCACTTCATTGTTTTTGTTTGTTCATTTGTTGCCTTTCAAGTAGCATATTACTTCCATTTCCCAATTGGATGTAAGTCTCATCCGTTAAAGAGCAGTTGTGCTGATAGATCGCTCTCCCTCATAGTGCAGATCCCATAGTAGGAGCTGGGTCCCCATTGCTTGTTTACAGTGTGGTATCCTCACCATATTCTCTTCCTTGTTTGGGAGAATACTCTTTTTGAAAGAAGCCTATAAAATTAGGCAAAGAAAAATTACCTACAGGTAATAACTTGAAAATAATGATATTTAATATATACTCTCTTTACAGGCTGCCAAGATCTGCAACAACATGTTGTTAGCTATTAGTATGATTGGAACTGCTGAAACTATGAATCTTGGAATCAGGTTTGTTGAATAGTACATTTTCTTTTTTTTTTTTTTTTGTCTTTTTGAGACAGGGTCTCACTATGCAGTTCAGGCTGGCCTTGAGCTCACTTTTGTAGCCCAGGCTGGTCTCGAACTCACACCAATCCTCCTGCCTCAGCCTCCCGAGTGCTGGGATTACAGGCATGCGCCACCACGCCCGGCTCAGTACATTTTCATTTACTAACAATTTTATTAGTTTTCTTATTTGATTTTCTGATGTTAAAAACTCATGTTTATGGGAGAAGAATGAGATGAACCAGGGACATATTGAGAGTACTTCATTATTGAACTTTTTAACAGAGTTTGCTCATTGGACAAACAATAGGGCCCTGGAGAGCACAAATACTGTTTGCCACAGCCATAAAATATATTGCACTGTGCATTTGAAGTGATATTATACTGTTTTTTTTTTTTTTTTTTTTGTGGGACCAGGGTTTGAACTCACGACCTTGCACTTGCCCAGCAGGCACTTGTGCCTCGGAGCTATCTCCCCAGCCCCCTGAAGTGATATTATACTTTTAATAGAAGAATCCCATTTCTTCTATTATTTTGAAATACAAAAGACATTATTATAAAATTTAAACATTCTTTGTCAGTATTAGGACAAATGTGTATGCAATATGATTTTAATGTATAGTGAATTCACATGTTTAGCTATCATGTGACTAGTTTTATGTATTTATTTAAAGTATAGTTCCCCAAATCTGCATTAAAAGGTGTCTTGGTGACACATTTTCAGGTTAAGCTGGGTTGCATTCCTAAAGCCACAGTTCACATGCATAACTTTCATTTTAACTTACTGTGGTTTGGTCACTTTGCATGTGATTATATCTGTACAACAAAATATTTTTCTTATTTTGCCTGATTTAAAAATTCTGTTTTCCTACAATATATGCTCATCCTTTAGTATGCATAAGGTTAATGTCTTAATTTTAGCCTTTAATCTTTTGGGTTAAGAATGCTATATATGATTAATCACCTAATTAATTTTTGAATGTTTTATATTTCATGAATATATTAAATATACATCTCTTACCTTAGAAAACACTTAATGAGCAAGATGCTTTACTCAGGTATTTTCTTCATATTCCTCAAAACTGCTTACCAAATATGTCACAAAGTAGAGTAATGTTTCATATCATAGTTTTTGATAAAAGCAATAAAAAGAACCAGAGGATTAGAGATATTTTTAAAAGCATGGTAATGGATTCACATTTCCTCTTAATTACCATATCAAGATGTTGTTGTTTTATTGAATTGCCCTTGTCTCAGATGTTAAACTATCTTGACCTATTAAGTTGTCATGTTGTAATTGAGATGAAAGAGGAATTTGCTTTGCATCAGCGCTAATTGGTTTATCAATATCTTGTACCATTTACATTTTAAAATTGAATGTCTATAAGATAGCAAGGCATATCTATACAAAACTGTAACAGAACTGGTAGTATATAGGAAGCCCATTAAGTGTTATTTCTGTTGTGGTCAGTTTTAGGCTATGGATCACTTACCATAGTTGAAAAACTGTTTCCTAGTAACTTCTTTTCAGGTGCTTTCTCTAGGCCAGTGATGGTGAACCTGGCAGAGCTTTTGGTGATAATGAACAGCCTGGCATGCATGCCACTGGCTTGCTATCACTGCCTAGACTGAGTTCATGAATAAGAAAACACAAATTTCTGGAACCCAAATTATATTTGAAATTAATTGGTATTGACAATAGGATTAATATATGTATGCATCTTTATAATTTTTTTTATTTATCTGGTTATGAGTGGATATATAAATCATAAAAAAGTAACTGAGAGAAACCTCAAGTTTATTATACAACAGTAAAATTTCTGTCAATCAGCTTATTTATTAATCCTTCCTTTGGATATCATTAGATCAGAGTATTCTTTAGGCATAGTAGGACATCTCCTAGATTCCTGAATGATTATCCTGTCAAAGTTCTGATTATATGATTATTTACTCTTCTAAAATGAAATTTAGTTTAGGCTAAGAGCTTAGGAAAGTTCTCCAAACACTGGCAGATAAAAAAGAACAGGAATATCAATTGAATAAAATATATATATTGAAATGAAAAGCCTTGGCTATTATAGTGTTTATTTTATTTTATTTTTTTATTAGTTTCCTTTTTAATTCTCTTCCTCCAGAGCTGGAGCCAGAGCTGCTGCCGTTGCCACACAGGCTTATGTGTTAAACAATATTGAAACTTTGTAACCTTTTGTGCACTTTGTGTTTTCCACAATTTACAATTGTACACTACAATCCAAGTAATGAGAGTGTATTGCAGTGAATAACAGAAATAATGAGAGAGATGTCAGGAATATTTTAGAGTAAAGCTGTGCTGTGAGCCTTCCATGGTGCATCACAAACGGCTTTCTTGAGCAGTACCATAAAGCTAGTACCTTGCCCTGTTTCGCAATGGTTTTTATTAGAAAGGCAATCCTCATGTTCTCAGCTTTTCACACTGGAATAGAGCCCTACTCAGGAGTGGTATCAGATGAATACACGTACTCCTGGGTACATGTGCTCCCATGCATCCAGGCCCCTGGCAGTCCCAGTGCTGAAGTGGTCAGAAGAAGACTGAAGATGATGAACAGCAGGGTTTCAAAGTCCCTGGACTTTCAAGGTTCTTCCGGAAACATTAGCATCCAAAGGCAATGATGGCGTCAGCTGCAGAAAGGATCTATTTTCCTTTTTAATTCTCTTCCTCCAGAGCCAGAGCCCGAGCTGGAGCTGCTACCATGGAGTGGGGCACCAGGCGTGCTTTTTATTTAATTGTTAAAATACATCGCTTTGGCCTTTTGGCTAAGACCAAATATAATATCTATTAGCAGTTAAAATAATTTGTAACTTTCTAGTGTTTCAGATTATATTAATAAATTATGTATTAATAATGTTATTTTCATAACATTAAGATTTTACCACTTTATCATACAAAGTTTCTCAGTGTTTGAAAGCCCTAAAAATGAATGCTTTTGCCATTGTCTTTTCTCCATGGTTTACAGACATGGTTTAAAATGACAGGATTGTTCTCTAATAGAATATAGAGAGCAGCCACGATTTATTGAGCTTTGCAAGGTGAAACAGAAAATTGGCATCAGCAAGCATAAATTCCCAAGCAGTAAATTCCCATAAAGTAGTACAGCATCAAAGTGTCCAGCCACATTTATATTCCATTCACTCTAAAGAGAAAGTTTTTAGAGTATTAATGTCAACATTTACAAATTGACCTGCAGTTATGTAATAATCATTTCTTATTAATTTCATTCTCATAAGTCATAAGGGTTTTTTTTTCTGGGACACTATTTCCCTTTTTTTTTTTTTTTTTTTTAATAGAAGAATAAAATCTTATAGTTTAAAATTCTTATTGACCCTGCACTCTTTTATAGTGAGGCTTTATGAGTGTTAGTGAAATTTTAAAATGCTATAAAAAATAAAGAGCAAGGAATATTGGTATACAATATACTTTGAGATTCTATTTTATTGGACCTTTCCACTTTCTAATTGGGTTCCTAGTTAGGGCTGCATAGTAGTTTTATGGCCTCGGAAGTGACCTACTTGCATTTACAGAAGTTTCATTTCTATGCATCATATAGGAGCAGCACTGTCAATATGTTTTGTTGTTTGGTTTTTAAAATTTGGTTGTATGGGGAAGTGATTTCTTTTTTAAAATTAATGGTATAACAGATTATTTGCATTACTAACCAAGTTGAGGCCCCTCCAGCAAATAGCGTATTATTTTTTCCTCCAAAAGAACCTTAAAACAGTTGAAATGCTGAACAAGTGCAAGCTATTTAAGATGAGAATGTTCCCACAAGCATTTTATTTTATTTTATTTTATTTTATTTTATTTTGAGCGTTTTAGTTTTTGGTTACTGCCCTTACTGTCTTTTCTTTTGTGTGATGGCTGAAATCTCTTAGTTGTATGCCCTTAGTTGTAGCAAACTTGTAAAATAACTAACCAGATTTCTTAATGAACCAAATGATAAGATGCCATCATGTTGCCTGGCTGACTGTTAAGTTCATCACCCACATGATCCAGTGAATCTCAAGCTTGTTAGAGTTGGAGTGTCTGCCTAGTTCTGTATCCCAGCTGTGCAACAGACTTCTGCCTTTCTCATTTACAAAAAGGCAATTGTATCTATGTACTAGTCTTTGTGATGATTGAGTGAACCTATGTAAATTCTATACAGCAATGGGACATAGCAGGTTCTCAATGCATGTTATTGATACTTGTAGTTGTAATTATTGCTTGAATTAACTTTTCCTTATTTGTTTTTCCCTCATAATACTCACTAACTTACATTGTTTGTTTGTTTATTTATTGTCTGTCTTTTCACCGAGAAAGTAAGCTTCACAATGGAGAATAGCTATAATCTTAAGAACACTCATGGTGAAAAGCAGGCATTTGATCACAGCTTGACTAAATGAACAAGGAGGTGAGAAAAGAAGTGAATGAGTCTGCAGAACCTAGGACACCTGCCCCATCACACATTATATGGGCATGCTTCTTAAGTCTAAATCTCCTTGGCTTTGTGCATAGCAGATCTGAGAAAGCACTGCTGAATAAGTGAATAGTTATAATTGACATTGTTTTGTTTCATTTCCAGATCTGTTCCTTTGGTACAGAAATTCCAGCTTGGTGACATAATTGTTCATATATAAAAACAAACAGTATAAATAATTACAGAGAATGCAAAAGTGAACAAACTTTTTGGGGGCTCTTTCTTATAGTGAGGGCAAAGATTTAGATTCTTAATTTTTTTTTAATTTTTATTTTATTTTTTTCTTGTTTCAGAACTTTTGTTTATTTATTTTAGATTCTTAATTTTTAAAAAACAATATGTATCACCTTTACATTTCCTAAAAGTTCATTTAACATTGTGTTTTAGAAGTGAGTAGATTTGACACAGTGATGTTTATTTGAGTTACATTTTATATGTGGTCAGGGCAGTGAATTCATTCTCTGTTTATATCAGAGAACATTCCAGCAATTGTAAAGCCACATGCATGCATGCACGCACTCTCGAACCACATCCAGTGGCAAGTTATTATGGGGACTGACAGACTGTCATCCTTTTGATGGCTTGAGCTGTATATCTCCCGAACAGCAATGGGGCTCTTATGCAGAAAGTATCATATGTTCCCAGCCAATTTACAGGGAAACAGCAATAACATTTTATCATGGTTGAGAGCCCAGTAGCTGCTTCCTATTAAACTTGCCCTTTCAGATACCTGTCTTGGATTAATTTGTTGATTTCAAATGGAAACTCAGTCTTCTCCAGTGAAGCATGACGTTCTAGGATAGACTCTCTGAATGACAATTACTGTGTATTCTAGCTGGTTTCAGACCATTACAAGCCTTGGGCACAGTGGAAGACAGAGGACTTCAGTAACTGATTTTAATATCATGTCTAATTCTGTCAGTTATGTATGTGCCAAGGAAAGAATCCTCAGAAAGATGAAATGCAAAGCACTTCTCACTTGCTCTTTTTAATGATACACTTTGCTGCAGGGTGGGGGCAGGGGAGGGAAGAGCCATCTCATGAAAGGAATCTGCATAGCCAGGAAGCATAAGGTTTGAAAAGTGCACAGGAACTGCCACTAGATTTATTTGTGTGTGTGTGTGTGTGTGTGTGTGTGTGTGTGTGTGTGTGTCCCTCAGGATGATTCTGAATAATAGATAGTTCAGCAAAACAGGTTTCCATAAATCAGTACTACTATGTTTCTTTGAATGTCAAGAAAAAGGTTTTACACAGTTAGAATAATAAGCTTTATACACCATTTTAGTATTACAGACTAAATTTACTTGGTGGTTAACAATTCTTGTGAGGTTGTGCTACTGAGCATAACCTAGTAAAGAAAGATATGATGAATCTTCCTAAAACTGAAATTAGGAAGGCCCTAAAATATATCTCAATTGGACAAGGAAAGCAGTGGTTTGGGATCTTTAAAATACTGTCTTATGGAGCACATTGGACACACATTCTTGAGCATTTGTGCTTAGCAAATATATTTGCAGATATAGCACATTATCTGATTGTTAATTTGTGATTGACTTTTCACAGTTGTTTCTTAACACATTGGCTTTATTCCTAAGTCACATACTATGATATCTATAGCCCAGTTTTACGTGAAAGGGGAAAGAAAATATCCATAGCAAACTACACATGCTGCAAACTTGTATCTTTATGGAAGAATAAATAAAACTGCATGGTTTCTCTCTGGCAGTCTATGACTGAACACAATGTCTGATAGATGATTTAGATGAAGTCTTCTATATCTGTTATAATTCTTGGTTTAAAAAAACTATTATAACATAGGTCACCATATAAATTCAGATATAGGACATATACACATATAGCATTCCATGAACAACTGCCACTTCTTGAAAGTATGATTATATATTAGCTGTACTATGTGTTAACTCCACAACACCCTGTTAGCTGTGTTCTCTGCTCTAACTTCAGAGAAATGTTTTGCTGGTCCTGATAATCAAATACTGAAATTAACATATATCTTTCAAACACACAAAGTAAACAAGAATTTGAGTATGCAAAATGCAGTTTAGCATTTAAGTAGGTGTCTCTTTCCAGTCTCTCTGTTTTTTGTTCTCGGAAGAGGTCATTTTAAGAAAATACAGAAAGCTTTTATGGTGATTGTTGTTTAATGGCACTTTGCATGGAAAAACTAATAAATTTCTGGGTGTAAAGTTTTATGATTTGGTGATACTAAACAAATCTACTTCCTAAAACTGTATCAGAATAAAAATAATAGAATATTTTGGTGCTCTTTTCTAGGGTCCCCATTGAGTGCCATTTATGCCATCTCCTAGGGATAGGACAAATGATGTTTCCGCTTGGGCAAGCTTTGTTTTATCAGGATCAGTAACCTTATCAGCAGTTGACCCAGAACTATAATGCACGTCTCTGAATAGATAGCATATGTCACAACTCTGGGCAGACTTGCTTCATAAGCAAGATTGTCTAATGACGATTTAATAAATAAGGCAATGTTTCCAGCAAGAAATGTCTTTTTTATAATGATAACTGCTTTTCAGCTTATTTTACTGCTTATAGCTTATCTCTCACATTTATTCTCATAAAAACCAAAGGGATAAACATACATACAAATTCATACAGATGGAATTCCATGATGTATCATTTATCTGTCTCTTTATGAAATACATCATTTGTGTGTAAAGAATGTACAGTTCAGGTTATTATGTTGGTTTGAAGTTCATAGTGGGACATGGTGGCACACACCTATAATCCCAGCACTTGGGAGGCTGAGGCAGGAGGATCAGTGCAAGTTCGAGATCAGCCTGGGCTACAAAAGTGAGCTCAAGGCCAGCCTGAACTGCATAATGACACCCTGTCTCACGATGACAAAATAAAATAAAATAAAGTTCATAAGTGGCACATAAAAGTGGTAATGTCCAAAGGATTAGAAAACCCATGTGACAAAACACCTAGCACTCTTAAACAGTTATATATATAATTTTTTTGGTCTTTTTTTTTTTTTTGTCATTGTGAGACAGGGTGTCATTATGCAGTTCAGGCTGGCCTTGAGCTCACTTTTTTAGCCCAGGCTGATTTCGTACTTGCACTGATCCTCCTGCCTCAGCCTCCCAAGTGCTAGGATTACAGGCATATGCCACCACACCCAGTCTAGTATTATTTCTTTTTTTTTTTTCTTGTTTCAGAACTTTTGTTTGTTTGTTTATTTATTTTTATGGCTGGCTCAGCCTGCCCTGAGAGCAGGGCTGGTGTAGCATGTGGTGCTGGGGATAGAACCACCGTCCCTGCAGCCACCTAAGCTTTCCTGAGCAGGCGCTTTAGACCACTGAGCCATCCTACCGGGCCCCTATTATTTCTTTTTGATAATAGAATAGTGCAGAACATTTTTCCCCCAAATGCACACTGTCCTGCCTAAAAAAGTGACCTTATTTAATTAGTAGCTTTTAACACACTATAATTCAACATTGGAATCTTTGTTCATATTAACTTGCTTCGACTTTAGAAGACTTAGATGGAATAAATGGAGAAAGAAGATGGAACATCTACATAGGCAAATCATGCATGATATGTGCATGTTGACATTCGTTGTTTCTTTTTTTGACCTTTGACAGGTTAGGGCTTGACCCAAAACTGTTGACTAAAATCCTAAATATGAGTTCAGGGCGCTGTTGGTCAAGTGACTCTTATAATCCTGTACCAGGGGTGATGGATGGTGTGCCCTCAGCTAATAACTATCAGGGTGGATTTGGAACAACACTCATGGCAAAGGTATGTAACTGTAATAGTGACTTACTTTCTCATTAGTGTTGAGTAAAATGTTAGCTTAGATAGATTCTTGTTCATTTTGTTCCTGGGCTTTGGGACAAGAAGAATTGCCCAGAATTTTCCTTCTGTGCTTTGGTTTGTTTGTAACATGAGCTAGAAATTTTGTTCTTCACCATAAATTTACATTAATTTACCAACTCCTGAGCATAGGAGCAGTAAGAATTTTCTCATGGTTAATGAAAGCCTTAGCATCTCTCATATACAGAAGGAAGAAGGCATTGTTCCCATGATTTGTAAGTACATCTTCCTGCTGAACAAAATAAGTGATTTTGTATATAAATTAGTTAAATCATTTGAAAAATAAGTTGCATTTGTGATATCCACTGTAGAGAATATTTTTGGCTGGCTTAGGTTGCCTTAAGGGTGGATGTGGGGATTGAACCCCCATCCTCTGTGCCTGACTGGGATTGCCCGTGCAGGCACTTCAGTCCCTGAGCTAACCCAAAAGCCCCCTGGAAGATGCTATTTGAACCAGTAGGTTTTCAGATTTCTGCTTTGAGCTCATTGCCCACCATTGACAGTCCCCCTCACAAAAGCAACAATACATAAGCCTAGATAACATACTGGGCTTACTGTCCCTCATTCCCCATAACATTGGTCCTCTTTACTATTAAATATGCCAGGGATTCATCTTGTTTCCTTTCCACCTCACCCGTACCTTGGCTGTGCCTCATTACAATAGACCACAGGAGCCTACTCTTGCTCTCCTTGTCTTTATCTTCCTCTTCCCTAGTTTATTTTCCACACCATACAAGAGTGGGCTTTCTGGGGGCTGGGCATGGTGGTGCACGCCTGTAATCCCAGCACTTGGGAGGCTGAGGCAGGAGGATGGATGCAAGTTCGAGACCAGCCCGGGCTACAAAAGTGAGCTCAAGGCCAGCCTGAACTGCAAAGCGAGACCCTGTCTCAAAAAAAAAAAAAAAGTGGGCTTTCTGAGATGTGAAGACCTGGCTGTGTTACTCCTAAAAAATTCTTTTAATAGTGCCTTGTTGGGTCAGGGAGATAGCTCAATAGAATAAGCACTTACCTGGGAAGCACAAAGTCCTGAGTTCAATTTCCAGTGCCGTGGGGGGAGGGGGGGGAGTGTCTTGTTGCTTATAGATTAAAACCCAATTCTGCAACTTGTCTTATAAGGCCTGGATATTGCCTGCCTCAGTAGACTCATTTTTTGCCTTTCTACTCTGCCTTTTTGCTCCAGCCATGCTGAACTCGATTCTGCATTTGGTCTCTCTTTAGACAATTTTTAAATTTGGTGTTCCCTCTGCCAGGATCATTTTCCCTTTCCATTGCCTCTTTGCATCCCCATGCCTTTATTCAGATCCGTGGGCAGGCATGACTTCCTGAAGAAGGTACAAACCTCTCCACACTGTGCCTCCCTAGCTAGCTCCTTGCTCTCCTTTCTCCTGTCAGATGTGGCAAATGCTTGCTTAATTGTCCTTCCTCAGTAGGCTGAATATGAGTGGGCTGTGGCTGTCCCATTCTTCATTGTATCCCAGCTTCTGACACACTATCAACACCCCTTTAATATTATTGAGTGAAGTAATATTTGAAATATTTCCTATTTTGGAGTGTTATTTCCCCTTATGCTAGAAAAAAAATTTATATGGCAATCTTTTTTTGTTTGGTTGGTTTTTTTTTTTTTGTGGGACCAGGGTTCGAACTCATGACCTTGCACTTGCCCAGCAGGCACTTGTGCCTCGGAGCTATCTCCCCAGCCCCTATATGGCAATCTTAATGTCTACAGCTTTGGGGAAAAATTTTTCCCTAGATAATCCTACCTGTAATAGTAAATTCTATACAAAAGCAAAACAACAAATAGGTCTGGTGGCAGGTGGGGGATGGAAGAAGACACCAGAGGTCAAAGTCTCTGGAGTCATTTTGCAGCTGTATCAAAGCACTTATAAAAGAGTGAGGGATATGGCTCAGTGGTTAGAGCACTTACTGAGCTTGTGCAAAGTCTGGGGTTTGCTCTTAGTACCATGTATACAAAAATAGATGTAAACACAATGCTTGTGAGAATCTTATGTTTTTGGATCCTTATTTTCCTTCTTAGAAACCAAAGCATGAGGGCCATAGTTTGAAAGTGAGCCATTACCACCAGCCTCAAGCTATCCCTTCTTTGATGCTTCTTTGATTTAGGACCTTGGGTTGGCACAGGACTCTGCCACCAGCACAAAGAGCCCCATCCTTCTGGGCAGTCTGGCCCACCAGATCTTCAGGATGATGTGTGCAAAGGGCTACTCGAAGAAAGACTTCTCAGCTGTGTTCCAGTTTCTACGAGAGGAGGAGAACTTCTGAGGGTACCCAAAGCATGGACACTGTTGGAACAAACTCCCTGGAGCTTCCTTCTAGCTGACTTCACAAGTAAATGGGTTTAATCAAGGTCATCTGTCTGCTTAATTGTCTGTGTTACAGTAATTCCTAGGATTTCCCACCCATTTTTAACTGTTTATTCTTTTTTGTCTCTTAAGCAAACATCTGAGAAAAAATTTTTTTTCTGCAGGCCATTGAGGGTTTTTGCTAACTAAATTGACCTTTTAAAAAAGTATGATCCCTGAATACCTTCAGGTAAATTATTCCATACTTCAATCAGGATATTTAGTCTACTTTACAAATAAAGCCAAATATTTTGTTAACAAGATGAAATCCACCCTAAAGGAAAGAAAAGCCAGTGTGAGGAGAATTTGAGAAAAAGAAGTGTAGTGAATTATTACCTATAACCCTTGGGGTGCTGTTAACCAAATGGTGGCATTCTTGCATTTCTGAGGTTACTCTGATAAAGTAAGAGAACTTGTTCCTGCATGTTTTATAATTTGGAGTCTGTTACAATATTTTAATGTAGCCCTGTGGTTATAATTCCCAGTACTCAAAAGATTGTTTCTATATTTTTTTGCTTCCTTGTACATTCTTACTACATATTTTTTGACTTCAAAAGAATGACATTGCAAGACTGTTTCAGAGCCAATGATG
Organism: Myocastor coypus; assembly: GCA_004027025.1. Lineage (NCBI taxonomy): Eukaryota > Metazoa > Chordata > Mammalia > Rodentia > Myocastoridae > Myocastor > Myocastor coypus. The sequence continues at coordinate 45,113 of PVJA010006352.1, forward strand.
ATATTTGCTCTAGATAATTACAACATTATTCTAAATATAACCACATTATTTTGAATTAAATAAATTTCTATGCTGATAATATTTTCTTGGAGTTTTTGTTTCTTACCAAACAAACTGGTGGGGAAAAGAAGAGAGAAGGAGGGGAGGTCGGAGGGAACAGAAGTAGGAATTAGTCTGTGGCAAGCCAGTGTCCTGTTGCTCTGCTTAGCCCTGAAGGAGCTGTGTGCTTGCATGTGTTCTGGTCGTAGGTGCTATAGGAATTCAGCGTGCATTATGGAAACATGCTCTAGGATGGAGAACATACCCAGGAAACATTCTGAATAATAGACTTGGACTCCAAATTACAGAAGTACTACTACTTCCATCATTTCTTGGTGATCAAAAATTCCAAGCACTATTGTAAGTGCTAGGTGTATAGTGGTAGACAAGACAGAACCGCTGGCCTTGTAGAACATAAATTCTAGTATCTCATAGGGGTATTTTGTGGTTGTAGGAGCATAATAAACAAGAAATATGGTGATATAAGGAGTAAAAATAATAAGGTGGGGTAAAGGGCAGGGATAAAGAATAGCAAAGTATTTGTTAGCATGGTTCTGTCTAATAAGATGACAGATATAGTCAAGGTGATGCTGATGTCTGAGGAAAAAGCTTTCTAAGAACTAGGAAATGCGGTACAAAGGCCCTGTGGTAGAGTGGTGCTGGATATGGGGAAGAGTAAGGGTGCTGTGAGTAAAGTGGCCCAGAAAGAGGAGGACCTGGTCAGGGAAAGCCATAGGTATTGTAGGATGTTGGCTTTTATTTTATGTGAAATGAGCAATTAGCTTTTGCTAGGTAACAAACTTCCTCAATATTTAGTGGTGTACAACAATGAACAAACTTACTTTTTAAAATTCTCTAGAGTGGGGCCTGGCAGGATGGCTCAGTGCTCTAAAGTGCCTGCTTAGGAAAGCTTAGGTGGCTGCAGGGACCGTGGTTCCATCCCCGGCACCACATGCTGCACCAGCCGTGCCCTCAGGGCAGGCTGAGCCAGCCATAAAAATAAATAAACAAACAAACAAAAGTTCTGAAACAAGAAAAAAAAATAAAAAATAAATTTAAAAAAAAATTCTCTAGAGTGCTTATCTTGTTCTGAATGAGCCAACTCACCTGGCCCTCTAGAGTCTCCCTCAGCTGGGACACTTGGAATGTGGTGGCATCTCTCCATGTTGTTGGTCATCCTCCAGGAGGCCATCTGAGCATACTTACGAAGGCACAAGTGTTCCCTGTGGGAACATAGGGCAAATCATGATGAGCAAGCTCTTTCCGTCCCTCTTGTGTATTTGTATTTGTATTGTCTTCTTAGCCAAAGGAAGTTACAGCTAAGCCCAGTGTCCATCTACAAGGGACCTAATGTGGATATAGTTGGGGCTCTCTTCAGAGAAATGATGTGATTGGCCTGCCTTTTTTTTTTTTTTTCAAGCGATTGTACCAGATGCTGCATAGAGAATAGAATATTGCGGCACAGTAAAGGAGCAGAACAGCCAGCTAGGAGACTATTAATGATCTAGATGAGATCGAGTAGTGGTCGGACCACAGCGTGACAGTGATCGAAAGAAGCGGTCAAATTCTGACCCTAAAAGGTAGAGCTGCTAGTGAGTGGAGTCACAGAGACAGGGAGGAGCCAAGGATGGATCTGAGTCTGGAGCCTGAGAAAATAGAAGGAAAAGTTTACTGTGGGAGAAGAGTCTGGGGAGGAGTAGAAAGCCCCAGAGGTTCTTGGGATGCCTATTGCACGTCTAAGTCAAGAAGAGTTAAGGGTCCCAGGACAGAGCCATGGACTCTTCATGGTTGGGAAAATGAGGCAGAAGCACAAATGAGGTGGAGGAGTGATATATAGTAAGAGGGTGGGAACAGTGCCCTACGAGCCAAATGGAAGCAGCGTTTCAAGGAAGCAGTGGTGGTCCATTTCAAAGGCTCCTGATAAACTGAGTGATATAAGGGCTGAAAATTCATCATTTGGATTTTAATCTTGAAAATGAGAGGGTGGCTGAGAATGAGTGGATAGAGAGGCATTGGAAATGATTTGTGTAGAGACAACTGAGAAGAGTTTGATGCAAAAGCAAACAGAAAATGAGATAGGAATATGGAAACAAAAAAGATTGTGTTTTTAAGGTGGTAGCTATTATGGAATAGAAGTGGAATGTTCTAATAAATAGCAGGAAAGTAATGTTGCAAAGGAGAGGACATTTGCTAAGTGACATCCTGAGCAATTAAAAGGAAAAGGGGCTCTTCTGCTTCAGTCTACCATCGAGTGCATGCTTTGCCTCCTACCCTAACCGTGGCTTCTCACAAGACTTTCAGAATCGAATTGCCTCATCCCTCAGTGGATTCGTATGAAGACAGGTAATGAAATCAGGTACAACTCCAAGAGGAAACAATGGAAGAGGACCAAGCTAGAACTGTGAAGAGTTGTATGTGAGCTGCAACGCATTTACTCTCTGGGAGGTCACAAGACAATGTCTTCTTTTAATCATGTTCAAGATAATACTGAATAAAGTTTTTAAAATAAATTCATCCTTCACACTGTGTAGGAATAGGCCTTCTGAGGCTGTAATCTAATTCAGTCCTTCTTTTTAAAATCCTCTTAGAATGCAGTCCAAACACCTCTTAGTCTAGTGCTTAAATCCTCTTGTGATCTGACTTCTATTTTACTCCACTGGCACAGTGCCCTAAACCTGCCATGCTTCTTAGTGCCCGTTTCCTTTGCACATGCCACTTCCTCCACCTGCAGTGCCTTACACCTTTGCTCCTGGTGACTGGCTCTAGCACTGTATCTTCTAAAAGGCATTCCCTGACTGCTTCAGGCTGAGTCATTTTCCCTCTGCTTGCATGGCTCCTTATACTGTCTCAATGGAGAACTTGCCCTATTACATTACATTTTCTGCTTTACTCATCTGTTTTTCACAGCAGGCTCTGAGCACTTACAGAATGTGTCACGTCAGCTTTGAGTGCTTGTGTTGATTCAGCACCTGGCATTGAGTGAGAGCTCATTAAATAATTGGATCATATGAATGAGTAGAAGCTACAGCATTACATTTATGTTGTTATCTCCACATAAACTTTCTTGAGCCAGTGAGATAGCTCAGTGGACTAAGTGCCTGCGTAGGCAAGCGCAGGGACCAGAGTTTGATCCCTGGCACCACATGCTGCACCATCCCCACACTGAGCCAGCCAGCTAGACCTGGCATGGTGGCACATGCTTGTAATCCCAGTGCTGGGGTGACTAAGAACAGAGAATCACTACAAGTCCAAGCTGCATAGTGACACCTTGCACCAAATACATTTAAAAAAAAAAAAAAAAAAAAAACTTTCTTAAAGATGCTTGTACACCAGTTCTAGTCTTGCAGAATGAGGATCTTTTACAATATTTTTAATCAAAAATTTAGTTTATGCTGTTGGACTTGACTGAAAAAAAAGTTCTGGAGGGGAAAGTATGCATATTAGTAGCAAGCTTAATGTAACCCTTTATGTACTTTAATTGTCAACATGTTATAAGAAGCCTAAACCTATTGCCCTTGAGGAGCATGGCAATTTCCAATATAATCTTCTAAAACATGCCATGTAGGTCTGGAGGCATGCGGTGGATTTCATAATATCACAGACTTGTCTCATTCAGTGGAGTCTGTAAATAGTTAAGTGTCTCATGTGCTCTCTGCTGGCCTGCTGATCAGGCGCCATTATAATCTGACAGCCACAGCCCAGGTCTGGTCTAAGTGAACACAAAATGGACTGGGCCTATTCTTTGGCTATTGTTTTCATTGCCCATATTTTGATCTTGACTTGTTCTCTGAGCAGTCAGAAATGCATATGGGCTGCCCACATTGTATGGAAGAGATGGTAAACCTGAGCAGAGAAGGAGGCTACTTTATCTGTGCGTATAAATTCTCAGGCTACTTTCAGCAAGCTTCTGCTGTGCAGGAGACTAGGCCAAGTTACAACCAGCCTCAGCTGCAATAACTATACCCTTGAGCATTCTTAAATGGTTGGCCAATGGGGAGTCATCTGCCTGATTGAGGTTTTTTAGCCATCCTTCAGTTGAGTTGAAGAGGGAGCTTAAGGACATCATAGGGATTTGTAACGTTCCATGCAAGGTGTCATATCCATAAACTAGCATGTCCACCATACCACGCACATGTGGGATCATCTCAGTGGCAGCAGGTGGGTTGGAGAGGACCTTTTGCTCTTTAACTGTATCCATCATTTAGTAATTGAAGAATACTTGAAAGGGATAAAAACTTCATTCAGACTAGAATCAGACTCTTTCAAAGCAAAAGCATTTGGCAGCCATCCTACAAGGAGTACTTCTGAGTATCTGGGTTACAAGAACTTTCCCTGGATTGGCAGACCACAGACCTGAGTTCAAGCTCTAAGTTGGCACTGAGCTGTGTAATATTGTGGTCCTATTTGCCTTCCTTTACAGTGAGGGCACTGCACTGATATCTGAGGTTTTCCCTATAGCATTCAGTTCCCCTTAGTTAAGGGTTTAAGAAAACATGAGGCATGTTCTGACAGTTTTTGGACTCTCTCTTGTTAGGTATTATTTATTGGTCATATAGCCATCTCATTTATTAGGGTTTTTTTTTTTTTTTTTTTTTATAGCCAGGAATAGATTCAGAGATCAATACGTTTTTATTAATGATAGTCCGTCATGCCTGGTAAAGAGATGGCGAGAGAGCTCATCTAGAATGAGCCACTTGAATAAACCTGACACACAAGCTTAGCTACGAGCTCCCTTTTGGCAGGCCTCTCTGTAAAATAATGACATTGGCAGAGGGGGCGGCTATGGAAACCTTCCTCACAGCCAAACTCGTAAAATCAAAGGGCAGGTCTGGGGAGTGTTTCTCAGCCTTGGCTGTATATGCAAATCCTATGACTTTTTGAGTGCAGCATTTTATCTTCCAAAGGACAAAATTTGGCATTTGCCATAGTCATTAAAAATGATAAATGCCTAAAATACTTTAGAGTTTGGATTGTTGGAGGTTATTACAAATATTATTTCAATACTAAACGCTATTTTAGAGTAGAGAACTTCTCACTGAGAGTCTGTCAAATCAGAATTTGAAATCCTTTCACAATTTTCCCTTTAACCATATGAAATTGGGCATAATTGTTCAGTCTCCTTGTAAAAGTGAGTGGTGTGGGCTTTTTAGAATTGAGTTGTTTCCTCCTAGCTTAAGAGAGCCTTGTGCCCTGAGTTAACTCACCCTTCAGATGGAGCTTTTCAGCCCCTCTGAGCACAGTTCTGATGATATCAAGTTTGCTGTTATTTTACATTTGTGTATTTTGAACTTCATGTCATTCCTTGTATGAATAAAATTTAAAATAATCTCTTTTAACTTTAAGCTGTTTGAGGCCTTTTCCAGTAATTTCACCTTAGAGTTCTAATCTCAGAGAGCTCAAGGGCTAAATGTAGCTTTAATCTGTCACCACCCCCCCTTGGTGACCTTAACCCTGACCTCAGGCCTGCTCTCTATAAGTGCCAAACATGATTCATTCTCCTCGCTTGGTTTAGTTTTGTTCCTTTAATGAGCCAAGATGACCAGAGAGACCTGATAGCTTATTTGTGCTGATGTAAGTATGTTCTACTAGTTAACTCCTAACTTATTTATTTGGCTTTTACTTTTGTCTAGAATTGATCCTTAGTCTCAGAAATGAAAAGTCTATATTTTAGACAAAGAGATGTAAATAGTTTAGGTAAACAAGACTACTCCATGAGAACACTAAGATAGAGCAAACTGCCAAGAAAGAAGAGAGAGCCCGCACTGCCTGCGCAGCTCCTGAAGTACAGGCGCAGCATTCGTAAATGCTCAAGGACGTGTTCTGTTAGATAGTTACGGCGTAATGCAATCCTGCTGGGACCAATTGCTTCTTGTAAGTCCTAGGAGTCACCCTTCTCCAAGTTAAAATACTTTGTGTGTATGATTTTTTTTTAGCCCGAGTGCCTTATTTCTTCAGCTTCTAGAACAGTGGTGGCGATCCTACAGTGCACATGCTACAGAGAGCTGTTTGTATCATTGGAAACTCTGAGAGGTTCAGTATCACTGTTCTAGGACCTGATTTCATTCATGTGTGCAGGAACACTTTTTTTTGATGTGGCTATCTGATTTTCTTTCCTAAATTGCAGTGGCAGAATTGGTCCATCAAGGACACTTAGAAGGTGATAGGCAGGAAGAGACGCTTACAGCTAAGATTTACGGCAGATTTGGTTTCGCTATTGTCCTGCTCGCCACTTACAGCTAATTCATTTTGGATTGGTAGGAGTCTGTCCACAGAGTTCTGACAAATGTGTTTTTATTCTTGTGAATTTATGCTGGCCTCAGTGTAAAAATATACTATTAAAAACTGATATGACTTTGAACAATGACTTGATCCCTGATTATAGCCTTTCCTGGCCATCCCATTTAATTTCTGGCTAGACCATTTAGTGACATTGAAAGCTGTCCCTTCTGAGGCTGGGTATTCTCTGCATCACACTGTACTCATAGCAGTTTAGTCTAGCTCCTTTTATAGGTCAGTGATACCCTGCAGCTTGCATTCCTGGATTGCCACAAATCTTGGAAGATGCAATTTTCTTGGCAGCTTCATCCTCTTAAGATTAAGTGGGGGGGGGGAGTGAAGGACAGGATTCCAATCTTGGCTTTAGGAGTGGGGAGGGAGGACACTTCTGTCCTTGTATGAGAAAATCACAGGCTGAAGAGCTGTGAAAAGATTCAGTAAGTGGCATCTGTCAGATACGGGAATTTTTGTCTAAAAAATAATCTAATTGTTCTCTCTCTGAAAATACCTGGTTAACCTTGTAGAACAGTACAAACGAAGTCCCCCATCTATAGTACAGCTTTCCATACTTTATGTTCTTCAGGAGAAACAAAATTAAAACTTCAAAGAAAATTCTCAAAGCATGAAAGAGTTATCAAATCTTTAGTCTTTAAAGCTGAAGAATCATTTTGTGTTAGCCTGGTTATATCAGATGATTTACTTAAAAAAAATCACAAGTGAGCCGGGCATGGTGGCGCACGCCTATAATCCCAGCACTCGGGAGGCTGAGGCAGGAGGATCGCTGCGAGTTCGAGACCAGCCTGAGCTACAAAAGTGAGCTCAAGGCCAGCCTGAACTGCATAGTGAGACCCTGTCTCAAAAAGACAAAAAAAAAAAAAAAAAAAAAAAAAAAAAAAAAAAAAAAAAAACACAAGTGAATTCTGCATGGTCAGGTATTGTCATCTTTGCAGAGAATTCTCTTTGCCTAATGTCCTATCTGATGGGCCATTCTATGTATTGTATGCTACATAATCCCCACAAATGTGTACTGTGGTCCATAAAACTGCCATACTGTTTTCTGAAACTAGTAATTCACAAAGAAAACCTGAGACAGTGCTGTTAATAAACACAAATCCCAAACAAGAAGGTAGTAAGTGGAAATAATGCACTCATTTAGGAGTAATAAAGCCTTTGATCTTACTTTGAAGGAAAGGGTCTATGTTTAAACTACCCATTCAGTGACAACCAGATGCCCATAAAGTGCAGTGCTTTGCTTTGATAGAAAATCACTGAGGCCTGTCTAGCGGGTCTGGTTTGTAAACAGATTAGTTAAGGACTCATCAAGGCTGATTTGCATAGAATTCAGTGAGTCCCAGCCACTCTTTCAACCTTAACAAGCTGAGCTAGGTCCAGGTTAGAAACTACACCATTTTTGTTGTTGTCTTCATTTCATCTAGAAATTGTGCTTAATTACTTTGTCAGAAAAAGAAAGACTATTCATATAATGGTCCCTTGCTGTCCTTAGCTAATGGGAAAATTACAAGTAAGACATGTGCTTACTCTACATGGTAAGGGAAATAGGTTATGACTGTAACTTAGGTTACAAACAAGATTTCCCTCCCATTTTCTGTTGTTTGGGAACTAAAGGAGGATTAGTCTGAATCAGAAAAGGGAAATGAACCATGGGCTCAGACCATAGTTATTTAGCTACAGATGCTTACCAAGGACCTGCATGGAACCCAACTGTGCTATAGGCCAGGGGTCCTGTAGTGCTCACACACACGCGCACACACACACACACACACACACACACACACACACACACACGCAGGTGTGCACACAGTAGAACCTACCTCCCCAAGCCTGGCACCAGAGAACAATGGGAATGGTGGAGGGTGGGGGCCTGGACACAGGTTCTCATCCTGTGGGTCATGACCTTGGTGGGGGTGGGGTTGCCTAAAGCCATCAGAAAATACATATTTAAACCCATGCTATGCCATGGTGAAATGTTATTTATTGGAATTAGTAATTTGAAGAAGCCACCAAAATTATTTTTTGGTTTAGGGTCATCACAACATGAGGAACTGTATTGTGGGGTCACGGCATTAGAGAGGTTGAGAACCACTGCTAGTCTAGCAGGAGCAGCTGCTTGCTTGAGAGGTAGAAGACCAGGGTTTCCAGAGGGAACAGATCCTCTGGTTAATCTCATTGCATGTCTATTTTTGATTTTTTAGAATCAATGTTAATCTTTCTCCAGAAACTAAGAAAGAAAATCTCCTTAAATTTTGGCATAGAAACACAAATGCCAAAGAAAAATCTTCCCTTATTCTGATCATTGAATCAGATGAGCAGCTCAGTGGAGACCATGGGTAACTTTGCTAAAGCCTTTTCTCCTTCCTCCTCTTCTTCTCTCCCTCCTCTCCTCCTTTTTCTTTCTCTCTCTTTCCCATTTTCTCCTTCTCCCCATTTCTCTTCTTTTACTTTTTTTTTGAGACAAGTCTTGCTATATAGCCTAGGCTTGCTAAAGCTGAGGCTGGGATATCACAAGTTCAAATCCAGCCTTAGCAATTTAGCTAGACCTTGTCTCAAACTTTAAAAATAAAAGGGGCTAGGCATGTAGCTCATCATGAAAGCTCTGGGTTCAATCCCCAGTGCCAGGAAAAGAAAAAGTTTCTTCTAAATGAATAGGAACTACCCCATAGTTCACAGCTCTGACCTATCAATAGTGCAGTGAGTAGGTGGTGGCAAGCGGTGAGCTTCTTTGTCTGGCTGATAGAACATTTCACCATGTCCTCATCTACCCTGTTCACCAAATTTGCCACTGTGACTTCTCACACTTACCCACACTGAAAACGACAATAACAAGCATGTTTAAATAGATTCAGGACTTCAAGATAGTCTTGATCTTGCAATTAAGACCCTCATGGTAGAGAACTTTCAGAACTGCTTCAGAAAGCAGCAAGAATGATGGGATGTGTTTGAAACAAGGGACAGTATTATGAGAGGAATTCATGCCAATGTGTCTTCTATAACACACTTTTACAAAATTTTAGACACTCATTCTATTTTTCTATCAGATCTCATTTTATAAACATCAATGTTGTTGACTTGTTTAATTAGCAACCTGGGTTTAAATAATGGCTTAGGCTTTGCCGTCCTGCCTCCTGAAGGCCACGAGCCTTGGGCTTACCCTGCTTCTCAGAAGCAAGACCCAATCAGCACACTCCTATAAATGTCGACTTGGAAATATTCCACTTGGAAGAAAAGAGTTCAGCTCTGGGAAGTATTAGAGGAAAGGCTGGGACACTTTCACAAGGAGTCAAGTAGGACTGAGGTCATGTCCAGGTAATCCAGATGGATGAGGGCACAGAGGGGCCATGCCCTTTGCTTTCCAGGTGGATTTGATTAGGCTAAGGAGGAAGAGGCCTCGTTGCATTGCCTGCCTGTGAGACTGCTAGGGAGAGTGTTCTAGGAAAATCCACTGGAGACCAGGCAAGACACCTGTACCTAACCCTAGGGCCATTGGGTGACAGGAATGTTCTGTCCCTCAAAGGAACAGGAATTAGGCCTCGGGGACCTCACAGTTCCTCTGCTAGCTACCATACTCTGACCCTGCTGTTTCCTAGTTCAGGAAGTCTCTTTCAATTCACCTTCTCCATTGCTGTCAACTTTCTTGTGGGCCTGTACCTGCCTCTTACCAACAGGGTCTCTTGGCCTGAGAGGAGACCTCTGCAACACTGACCAAAATGCCCTAACCTACCTACCTTCTCACACTTCTTCTTGATACATGGCAGCACCTGCCTGGTTGCTACAGAATGGCAAGAGGCAGGTCAGCAAAGCCTTTGCCTTAGCAGACATCCCAGTGTGAACTCTTAAGAGGACAGCAACCATAATTTGTTGCTGAGGTGTTGTATGCACCTAGTCCAGGGTGACATATAGTTGGGTCACCAAATACTGCATTTGTCCAGTGAATGAATGAGCTGGGTACCAGTTTTCTCTTATGCTCATCCCTGATTTTTTATTAGTAATTCTCGTAACACACCCTTCCTTTGGCTCCCCAGGAACACAGCCCAAGCCCAGGTTCCTGTAGGCTCTGCTTCCATAGGTTCTGGAAGGAGTGGAAGGGAAGGAAGCCTGATTTTAAAAAAGAAAAAAAAATAATTTATGTATTTGGTACAGGAGCTCACTACACAGCTTGGGCTCTTAGTGATCCTCCTGTCTCAGTTTCCCCAGTGCTAAGATCACAGGCATGTGCTACCATGTCTGGTTGGGGTGACCCAGCGTGCAGTACCAGAAATTGAACCTGGGTCCTAGCACTTGCCAGACGGACACTTCAACTGCCGAGCTATCTCCCCAGCCAAGGAAAACTGATTGTGGCCAGACAGTTTTGCCTCTTTCTAGGAAGTGTGAATTTTCTAGTCCTTAGGAAGTCTGGGGTGGGGGGTGCAGCAAGATGGTTCAGTGGTCTAAAGCACCTGCCCAGGAGGTCTGGCTCCTTGGGTTAAGACCAGGCCTCTGTTGCTGCATATCCCAATGACTATTCCAGGGCTTCAGCAAAAGCCTCTTTAAATATCACATTACATACATAAGGCCAGCTTTGTGATATCTGACCAGTAATAGATGCCTGATAAATGTCCTTGCTCTCAGTGTAACTGCATAGGAATGCAGGCAATTAGAATCTGACTGTAATCACAGGCTGTACATTGAAACATTGCTGTGCTAACCATGCTCTGAGAACCCAGAAGCTCACTGTAGCAGGAGGCCAGAAGCTTTGCTTCTGCTGTTTTTCCTGAATAGATAGATAGATGGATGGATATAAAATGAATATTAAAAATCCATATATTTTTCTATACCAATAATGAACTCATTGAGCAAAAAAAAAAAAAAAAAAAAAAAAAAAAAAAAAAAAAAAAAAAAAAAAAAAAAAAAAAAAAAAAAAAAAAAAAAAAAAAAAAAAAAAAAAAAAAAAAAAAAAAAAAAAAAAAAAAAAAAAAAAAAAAAAAAAAAAAAAAAAAAAAAAAAAAAAAAAAAAAAAAAAAAGCAAGCAAGCAATCTTACAATCACTATGGATAAACAAATGAATGAACAAATCTAGAAATCAACCTGGTCAAAGGGGTGAAAGGCCTCTACAATGAAAATTATAGAAAACTGAAGAAAGAACTTGAAGAAGACACTAGCATGTGGGAAGAATTCCTGTTTTCATGAGTTGGTAGAATCAATATTGTTAAAGTGGCCATATTGCTGAAAGTAATATAAATTCAGTGCCATTCCCATCAAAATACCAATATTTCTCATAGTACTATAAAAAATAGTCCTAGAATTTGTATAGAAATCCCAAAGATCTAGAATAGCCAATGCAGCCCTAAGAAAAAAAGAGCATTGCTTGAAGTATCACAACGCCTGCTTTCTTTCTTTCTTTCTTTCTTGCTTGCTTGCTTGCTTGCTTGCTTGCTTTTTATTGAGGATTGAACTCAGGACCTCACTGAGCTTGCCAAGGAGGCACTTATGCCACTGAGCTATATTCCCAGCCCCCAACTTCAAAATATATCCCAAAACTGTAGTAACAAAACCAGCATGGTATTAGTACAAACATAGGTATGTATACCAGTGGAATAGAAGAGAGGACACAGAAATAAAGTCATACAACTACAGTCACCTAATTCTTGAAGAAGAAACCAAAATTATACATTGGAGAAAAGGAGCCTTTTTTCTCAGAAAACTATATGGTGCTAGGAGAATTAGATATCCAAATACAGAAGATTGCAATGTAATTTCTGTCTCTCTACAAAAATCAATTCAAAATGGATCAGAGACAAGGGAAAAGACCTGAACATCTTAAACAGAAAAAAGCATATGGAAAACATTTAAAGTTATAGGCACAGGCAAAGATGTCCAGAATAGGACTCCAATAGCACAGGAAATAATAGCAAGAATCAACAAATGGGACTACATGAAATTAAAATGTTTATGTATAACGAAGGAAACAATCTTCCCAGTGCAGAGACTGTTACAGAATGGGAGAAAATCTTTGCCAGCAACTCTCCAAACAAAGAATAAATAGCTGGAATATATAAAAGACTAAAAAGAAAATACCCAAACAAACACAGATACGTACAGAGAGCCCAGCGAATAAATGGGCCACAGGGGGCCAGGCCTGGGATTTAGCCCCGGGTACATACCATTTCCTAACGTGAGTCTTGGGCAGGTAAGTTAGCCTCTCTCGGGGTCACAGCGCTCATCTTAAAATATGGATGATAATAGCATGCACCCCATAGGTGAGTTTAAAGCTTTAAATAAGATCTGTGCAGTGCAGGTAGCGTGCACCACATTGTCAGTGCTCTTTGATGTGGATAACAGACATTTTTTCAACCTCAGTAAAGTGATATGCAAATGTAGTTTCAAAGCAAATTCCCACCTCCACCCAATGAGATTGTTATCCTGGAGTCCTTCCCAGTTTGAAACTGGGGAGCTGCCTATCACACAGAACTCATTGTAAACCAGCTTGGCGAGTGCTAGTAAAATGTTTGCTAAACTAGTCACTCAGCTGGTGCCCTGCTGATGGGAATACAGATGGAGAAAAGTCATTCTGGAGGGCAATTTACTCTTTGATAAAGAAATTAATAATTATCATTCAATACAGAAATACTTACCTTCATTTTTTAAAAATACTGTTGACATGTCATGTGTCCATTTCCATGCTTTGCTCTTTTTCTCAGATTCTTTTAATGAAGTTTTGCCCAAAAGATTTGACTGTGAAGGTGGCAATGATGTAGGAAGAACCACCAGAAAACATTAGGAATGTTGAAATGTTCTCTATGTGTATTAAATTGTTGGTGGCATACCTAGAGAAAATCATCTATCCATCCTCAGCTACAGCTCACCTAAATTACTGGAGAGGAAATATTGATTGTGCACAGGCATTATGGTCCTGGGATAGTGGAGCCATAGCAGATGAATTAAAAGTATTATGTGCAGCCAGACAGAGGCATGGGAGAAAAGAGGAAACAGAGGTGATGTAGGGAAAACTACCATCATCCAAAATGGTGTCTTGGGAGACAAGAAGAAGAATAAGGATTCAACAGACTTACATTTGCAGAGCAGGATCACCCGTAAAGACCAAAATTCATGGAGCCTGGTATCCTCCTCTGTAAAGTAGAGAAGTGATTCATAGTTGGTGAGAAAGTGAAATAAGATGAAAGGGCAAATGTAAAGCATCTAACTCATAGGAAGCACTCACAGAAAAGGAGCTTTGCAATTATTTTGTCTTCTGGTTTCCTAAAAAAACCTGGGTGTTTTGCATAGTTAATATATGCTGATTTCAGATTGAGAAAGTATGATTAATGCCACATCACTATAACTATTTTATGCCCCAAATATGAATGCGCTTGTCACTGGACAGCATATAGAGTTGGCATAGTTTTCACTATTTTGTTGGAGTTCTTAGATATTTTCCTTTGTACTGATTTTTTTTTTCTTTTTTTTCTCTTTTTGCAGGACCAGGGTTCAAACTCACAACCATGCACTTGCCAGGCAGGCACTTGTGTGTGGAGCTATCTCCCCAGCCCCTGTACTGATATTTTTGACTGAACATTCAATTTGCTTGATTTAAGAAGCTGGTTAAATAATGAAAAAGTAAATCCAAAAGTATTTTTTTAATGTTATATAAAAATGGTGTTTTACCCTCTAGAAAAACATTTGTATTTAACATCATGGTGAGTTGCATTTACATTTTTTGCATAACTCACAGATGGCTTCGAAATATACTACAAGCACAGCTTAAAAGGTTAGTCAAAGAGGGACGGGAAACTGTTAACAAAGTTTACCAAGGTGTCCCACGCAGATAAGCACTCTGTAGAAGAAGACTAAAAAATGGGCCCCTAAGCATGGGTCTTCTGATCCACTCCCTTCTCTCCCAAATAGTTGCTAAAGTGATTAATGGTTAGGAAGGCTGTGGTCATAGGAAGGCTGTGATCACTGTACCTGAGGCAGTAAAACTCAGAGTGAGGATTCCTAACTTATCACAGGCAGCAGCGGCTAACAGATTATACTGTACTAAAAGATCCATAGCCCAAGAGTATAACCCAAAAGATGCCATTGAAATCAAACCTGTATATTTATTTTTCCCTGAAGATGAGAGGGTGTTTAGTCTAGTAGATGTTTCTAGAGATTACATTTCATATTATACTTTTTAATTTTTTAAAGCGGATTCTAGATTGACTTTGATATTTCCAGCCATATACTCTTTGTCTTACCTTTATTTTCCATCTCACTGTCACCTCTTTCTCAAGGGGGCTTTTCCAGTGTTTGAAGAGAGTATTCAGTTTGATCTATTTTGCAGTTAGAATGGGAAAATAATGTTAATATTCACACTTAGTCACTCAGTCAAGAGCCATCCTTTTCATTTTAATAGTAAAATATGCATCAAACCAATCAACTACAGACATCAGCACCAATAGGAAGAAGCATGTTTGGAAATTACACATTAGATAGCCTACTCCTGCATTTAAGATGATGCCAGATTCTACCATTCTACCCTTTAGTGCAGTGAGGGTAAACCTACGGTATGTGAATTATTTGTCTTTCTTGCGGGACCGAGGTTCAAACTCATGACCTTGCACTTGCCAGGCAGGCACTTGTGCCACGGAGCTATCTCCCTGCCGCCTCTACTCTTTTTAAAATTTTATTTTAAAGAGAAAAAAAAGTAAAACAAAATTTCAAAACAAGATGATAGATTGCCAAGGAGATAGCAGAAAAGGTACTAGGAGACTAACAATAGTTAATTGCATATTGTTATCTTTAGTTACTTAGATTATAAGATATATGCATTTAATTGTCTGAACAATATTAGTACATCTTTCTTCTCAGTGAACTGAGAAATTACCAGTGTAATGATCTTAGCTATCATATATATATATATATATATATATATATATATATATATATATCTTTCTTCCTTTGTCCTTTGCCCCATCCAAGTATCTCTTTTCTTTTGAACAGTTTCTTCCCATTTCACAATATATTGTATAAGCTCCTTCCACTAGCATGATCCCCATCTGTCAAATCCACCCCTTTTCTAGGCCTATCTCTGACATAACCCCTCCCCACTCTCCATGGTTATTGGTCTCATCTTCCTCAGACTCTCTAATACCATCCCCTCCCACAGAAAAACCTGCCATTCCTCTCTTGTGAGGCTAGGAGGTTCTTGAGAGTAGAACTTGCAAACCTCACACTGAGTGTGGCATGATTGACAAGCATAGTTACGTAGTAAGGCGTGTAGACTCTGGGTTCAGGTGTCCTCAGAGCATTCCTGGTGGGCTGACTGGCTGTGGTGTGTGTGACGTTATTTATACAAGTCACTTGGTTCCCCTAGCCTCAACTTCTGTGTCAGTAAAATAAGAAAAGAACCGGGCCAAACACATGGAGCTCATTGCAAGACTCAGGCAGGCCCAGATACCTGGAATGCTCGTGACCTCAGAAAGGCTTTGCAAGTCATCAGTTGCTGCTTTAGTGATGATAGTAGGTGTGTGGCAAGTGCCAATGCCCTGGGCAGCTGCTCTGCAGGGATGCTGGAGATTCCAGGTTTTGCCAACTGCATTAACTTTCTTGTCCATCAAGATTTTTATAAGAGCTGCTAACAGGCAAGAAAATTACTGGGCTTGAGTTTTGCCTCCACCCCTACCCAGTCACCTTCTGGAGGAGGTGCTAATGAGCAGCAAAATGGTCAGAGGTGGGCAGTGAGGAAGGTAGGGGACGCACTGGGGTTTGGGCACCCCTGTGCTGGGTAACCAGCACATCCTCCTGCTGGGTAGCCAGCTACCCCAAGGCCCACTTGGCACCAAGAGGAAACAGGGTCTGTGCAGAGTCAGGCATAGAGTATCTGCTTCAGGAAGAGCTTTGGAAAACAGCCTGAAGTGAACCCCCCCACTCCTGTCTGTAAAAGTTAGCTTCAAGCTTCCTGCATCCAGCCTGGGTGTCTTACTAGCTGCTCTTCCACTTGAGCCAGTTTTATTTTTACTGATTGCCTTCTTGACAGAAATACTAAGCCAGAGAATGTTCCTGGCAAGTGGTACCCTCACTGCCACCAGCAGTGGACAGACTTGAGTCTTCTAGTCTAGGTCAGTGTCCAGACAGACAAGCTGGAAAAGGGCTGGGCCAGACTGCTGGCTGCTTCCCAGACACCTGGCAGCCAGTGACATCACAGACCAGCCTGTCTCATGTGTGCTTTTGCTTAGCATCCACAGTGCTGACTCCAGGACTTTGGGGAAAGAATGAGGCTGGTAGCCCCACTGGTCAGTAGCCATCTTCGCCAACAACCCCTTGAGCCAAGGCAGAGAGACCGGTGGCTCTCAAAGCTGGCTACACTTGAGAACCACCTGCTGCCACCCTTGGAAATTTGTTGCGATGTTAGTTGAGGTAATGTGTCCTCAGCACGTTGTATTTAGTACTGCTTTTCCCGGTACTGGTAATCCTGCACCTTACAAATGACAGCGTATCAAATTAATATGGATCTAATTAAAATTGAACAGAATTTGGAGCAATGCTGTGAAGTCCTTGAGGCTGCCATTGTCCTGCTGTGGTTTCACTGACATTAAATCAGAGCCTCTCATGGGGAGAAAAACAAGCACACTCCCTTAAGGAGGCCTCTCAGAAAAGGACAGAGAAGGGGCACCGCGCAGTTTGGAAAAACCATGAGCTGTGCTACAAGCCAACGCAGTTGTCATGGGGTGGGGTTCAGTATGTCTGCCTAAAAGACTCACTGTGCTGAAGGCTTGATTGCTGATGGGCCTTTGGGGAAGTGATTGGCTCAGGAGGGCTCCAACTTCATGAGATCATAACCTGAGGGCCTCATTGGGACGTGAAGGAAATGGGAGGGAGGGTGGAGCTGAAGGAAGCAAAGCGTGGAGGTGGGGCCTTCAGGTCTATGTCTGGCCCCAGCCCCTCCCCTTCTCTGCCCTGCCTCCTTGTCTGCCCTGCCCCTTCCAGGCTTCCCTTCTGCCATCACATCCTTCCACCATGATGTTTGGTCTTGCCCTGGGCACAAATGCAAGGAAGCCAACCATCCACGGGTGGAAAGTTCTAAAGCCATGAGCCAAAGCAAACCTTTCCCCCTTCGTGTGGTTTATCTCAGGTGTTTTGTCACAACAATGAAAAGCTGAGGGGCACAAGAGTCTTAGGCAGACTCCAGCTGCCTTGCTACCTGAGATGGAAAGTTTGCGACATGTAAGCTGATAGCCCATGAACAGAAGATTTGTTAGCATCAAAACAATTTTTCTTATGAAAGTGTTATTACACTGATTTAAGCCAGGATATTTACAATTCAAAATTGTAAAGAAAAAAACCTGGTATTTTAATATTTACCCAAGCATCTTATAATGACAGATAGGAAATTTGGCCATGAGTTTTAGAGTGGGAAAAGTGGGGGTACTTAGAGATTGGTTAGAACAAATGTTTAAGCTTGAATGTATGGTGTCATAGTTACTTTTTATTTGTTCCTGGGACAAATACCCAACACTCAAAATGAAGGAAGGAAAGGTTTATTTAGCTCACAGTTTGTGGAGGTTTCAGTCCATATGCAGCTGGCCCAAGGCTGAGTGGAACAGGACAGAGAGCATCCAGTTCATGGCAGCGGAACAACAACAAAATGGTGACAGAGGCAGCCAACCAAACAGGGCAGCAGAGCAACAGCAACAGCTCTAGTCTGTCTCTCTGTCTCTCTTTATATTACATTCAGGCTCTCTAGCCTCAGCCTCTGCCTTAGGCTACACCCATAATCCCAGAAGTACTTAGACCCATAATCCCATCAGTACTAAAACCCATAATCTCAGGGAACATGGATCAAGTCTCAAACTCTAGAAGTCCCTGCCCCCCGACTCATGAGGCTTTGGGGAGACAACTAGATATAAACCATAGCATATGGTCCTTGACAGGAGCCCTGGACTATGTTACTTGATCCTTTAGTTTTGTGCTAAGGCCATCTTGATGAACAGGAATCAAAGATCTATAGAAAGAGTGAGATACATTCACTTGAAAGATGCAGTGACTCCCTGGAAACCCTGGCACCACTGCAGTTCTGGTAGGCAAGAAAGAAGTTAGGCTGTGTGACAGAACTTATTTCTTCCAGGAATGAAAATGGGGCTAAGCTTTGGTGTGTAGCAAGGTCACCCACAGGGCAGGCTTTGTAGAATTCCCAGTTCAGTGGATCTAGGTTTAGTCTATAACTATGTGTATCTAATTCTCTAGTGATGCTCGTGAGACACATCTGGAGCCCACATTATTCTAACATGATGAGGAAAATGCTCTAGGAAATATGGGGCAAGTGCAGTTGAAGGTTTTGGGATCCCAGGGAGAGGGGACAGTCCAAGCCTACAAGCAATGGTGAGTTGTGCAGGCAGTCCCTGGGTGTGGTCCCTCCACAGCTTTGGCTCTGGGTCTGCAGGTGGTGGAGACAGAATTTAGACACAGCAAATCAAGAACAGTTCAGGGTCTGGTTTTATTATACTCTAACAAATTAGACTCCTACACTTTCATAGGTACTGATGTGGACACCAATACTCCTGAGTCAGAGACAAAATGTCTTGCTCATCGCAATAGCAGTAGCCAGAGTATCAGCATTTTTTCTGCCATTTTCCTGAGCCTCAGTTCCCACAGGGCAGCATAAAGAGAGCCAGTTGATACTGTTCAATGTGGTGGATTAAGTTATAGGAGAGGAACTCTGATGTTAGGGACTTGGAATCTTCTATAATGGGTAGAAAATATGCCTGGCCTCCTCTGTGGCAAAACAAATACTGTATCTTATAAGGCTGTATGCTCTATAAAGTTTCTAAAATAATAAATATGCAAAAACATAGAGACCCATGGACTTGTTTGTTAACAAGTCTGTGCTTATACACTTGTCCCAGGAAGTGTGTATACTGTGGTGCACAGCTTAAAGCCTATTTTTCTACTATCAGTGAGCTAAGGATGCATTTTATATTGTCCATGAGGAAGAATATGTAACAGTAAGAGCAGAATATTTCCCTTTGGCCTTTACAGACTCTGCTGGCATGCCAGATACATAATTGTAAGAAATAAATTCACAAACTTCAAAGTTTTGGTATTTTAGTTTAGAACAGAAACCTGAACTGAGGCAGAAGATGGATTGATGAGTGAGTGGGTGAATGGATCGGTAGGTAGGTAGATGAGTTACAAAAGCTTGGACACAAGAATCTTGTCTTCTAGTTCTTTGGTTCTCCTTTCATGGTCCTTTCCTGGTCTGCCATTTACTCTCAACTTAATCTATTTCAGTCCTAAAAATTGACTAGCAGTAACATGCTCATAACAGTAATGTTCAAACATATAGAGAGAATGAATGAAAGAAAGCATCAATCACAGAATTTTTAATTTATAATAACTTGTCTCAGTTACTCTTCTCTCATTGCTGGGACAAAATACTCAATACCCAAAATGAAAAAAGGAAAGGTTTCTTTAGCTCACAGTCATGAGAGGCTTCACTCCATACTCAGCTGGCTCCAAAGCCAGAGTGGCACATGGCAGAGGGCAACCTTCCATGATGGTGGCAGAGAGCAAGAGAGCAAAATGGAGCAGTAGCAGCAACAGTGGCTACAGAGAGCAAGTCTGTCTCTCTGTCTCTCTTATGTTACAGTCAGGCTGTCCAGCCCAGGCTGGGTGTAGCACTCACACCTATAATCCCAGCAGTACTAAGATCCATAATCTCAGTGGGTCATGAGTTAGTCTCAGACTCTAGAAGTCTCTGCCCCACGATGGCATGAGGCTTTGGGGAAACAACTAAACACAAACTGTAACGCAACTTAAGCTTCTGAATATTCCAATGTGTACTGTGATAATTTTGTTTTTCTAATTTTTACCTTTTGTGAGAAAACTTTATTGCATTTTTCAAGAAAACTTCCTTTTAATTATGACCAAATTATTGGAGATGTCTCTTAAGAGACTGTGGAGGGGCCTGGCGGGATGGCTCAGTGGTCTAAAGCGCCTGCTTGGGAAAGCTTGGGCGGCTTCAGGGACCACGGTTCGATCCCGGGCACCACATGCTGTGCCAGCCCTTCCCTCAGGGCAGGCTGAGCCAGCCATAAAAAAAAAAAAAAAAAATGAATGAATAAACAAACAAAGGTTCTGAAACAAGAAAAATAAATAAATAAATAAAATTAAAAAAAAAAAAAAAAGAGACTGTGGAGATCATTGAGGGCTCCTTATTAATGAACAAAACTTGGCCACTCCTCTGCTCACCAGTTGGAGTCTTGTCCAATCATCTCTTCACCCTAAGGGATTTTTGCTTAATTATGTTATTTGTTTTTTCATTTTCAAAAACATGTTAGTAGTGCATTCCCAATAATTGATACAATGCATATTGTTGTCCTCATAGTAGTTATACAGAGCATAGGATGTAGACATGATAATTTTTCTAATCATTGTTGGTACAAAAAATTTCTTCTCATTGAACTAAGAAAAAGTAGTTGTATACATAGTCTAGTATTCCATAATCACAGTGGGTTATTGGCAGAACTGTCAATGTAGAAAGCTATTGATTTAAGCCTTTTACAGCTCAGCATACTAATCTACCTTTACGTTTTATGCCTCATGGTTAAACTTTTCTGCTGGATGGTTAAATACAAGTTAAAGCAAGACCTGTATAACAAAGCATGTAACTTTTGTATGTCCTAAGGTCAGTCAAATCCCCTCAGGATTTACTTTGGGTATTTTTTTGGTTGTTTGCTTGTTTTAATTATTTTTTATTTTATTATTATTTTTTTATGTTATGGCCGGCTCAGCCTGCTCTGGAGGAGGGGCTAGCACAGCATGTGGTGCTGGGGATTGAACCATGGTCCTTGTGGTTGCCTAAGCTTGCTTAAGGAGATGCTTTAGACCACTGAGCCATCTCACCAACCCCCCTCAGGATTTACTTTGAAACCATGTACAATGCTTTGTAGAACTGTTGTCAGTGTCAGCCATCTGGATGAGTCATGGCCATTGCTTGACCAGTTTGCTCTCTGTGAAAGCCTGAGAGAATGTTTTCTCTCTAGGTGACTCTCCTTAGGCACACTATACCTCATCAATCCATTTCCTCTGTGGTCCCATAATCTTGAACAGAAAATTTGGGAAACCACTGAGTTATAGGATGTTATGGCACAGGTTCTCTTATGTCCTGAGTCCTCATTGACCTTGAAAGGCTAGGGCCAAAATATTGGCAATCCTTGTAGCCCTTCTTTTTCTCTAGTTTTTGGTCTGTAAACTTACATTCTTAACCCTCCAGAAGAGAAGCTTCATGATACTATTATTCTAACATAGGTAGTTGAGCTTAACATCACTGTCTTTCTTAATATCAAACATTTTTGAGATGAGGAATAAATTTTATTTAACTTAATATATCCAAAATACTGTAGTAATAACAGCTGTGAGATATGTTACATATTTCTGTCAAAATCTAGTGTACACACTTGATGTCACAAGTGAGACTAGTGACATCTGTAGTGTTCACCAACCACCATGAGCTCTTGGATACATCAGAAAACCAGCTCTACCTCCTTGGTAGCTGTTTCCACCTTCACATCTGTCTCACTTCTTTTATAGTTAGTTGGCTTAGAAAGCACAGATTTCCCACCCAATCCTAACAGCACTGTCACCATGGTTTAATATCAAACATCTTGCACTTAACTTGGAGTCAATATTTTCCATCAATCATCAATAGTCTAATAAATTCCTATACACTATGATAAAAGCAGTTATACATTTTTACACAGACATTTAGAAATCTAAGTATATATAAAATTGTAGCCAGTCAATCCTATGGCATTTTTCCTACTCTCTTACTCTCATTTAATACCCTTTTTTGTTTTCTCGTAAGCCAATCATTTACTTGAGAGAGTATAGCAGTAACTGAAATTACATTAGAAGCAGCATGAATCTAAAAGACAAGAATGGCAGGCATTCCAAGCATAATTTTAGTGTTACCCATTGTTATCCTCACTGTGAAAAACATTTTGGTGGTTCTTAGAACCATTATCTAATTCATCCTGTGATATAAGTGTATGGTTTTGCTCCTGCTATGTCTCCTATCCTCTTTTTGCAGTCAGTTTGTTGTTTAATGCTTAAGTCCTTGGTTTCCATTCAGCTGTGTTATGCCTTTCCATTTTTATTTCTTCTTTTGAGTTCTTATACTAGGGAGACCATATGATATTTACACAAGTAGGTCTGGTTTATTTCGCTTATGACTATATGCTAAAGATACATCCACTTATATATGAAGTCTTCTAGTTTATCATTCTTTATAGCTGAGTAATATTCCATTGTATAAAACCACATCTTTTTCAACCATTCTTCAGATGATGGGCTGTCTTAGTTACTCTTCTCTCATTGCTGGGACAAATACCCAACACTCAAAATGAAGGAAGGAAAGGTTTATTAGCTCACAGTTACTGGACGTTTCAGTTCATATTCAGCTGGCCCAAGGCCGAGTGGAACAGGGCAGAGAGCATCCAGTTCATGGCAGCAGAACAGCAACAATCACGACAGAGGCAGCCAACAAACAGGGCAGCAGAGCAACAGCTTCAGCTTGAGTCTGTCTCTCTGTTGCTCTTTATATTCCAATCAGGCTCTCTGCCTTAGAGTATCCATCCTAGACCACACCCATAGTCC
Source organism: Myocastor coypus (assembly GCA_004027025.1). Taxonomy (NCBI): domain Eukaryota; kingdom Metazoa; phylum Chordata; class Mammalia; order Rodentia; family Myocastoridae; genus Myocastor; species Myocastor coypus. Next base: position 68,057 of record PVJA010006352.1, read on the forward strand.
CAGCTGTACTCAGACTGATAATCCCACCAGAATTAAAACACATAATCCCAGGGATCATGGATCAAGTCTCAAACTCTAGATCAGTACCAAATCACATAGTCCCAGTGACTCATGAGTCAAGTCTCAATCTATAGAAGTCCCTGCCCCATGACTGCATGAGGCTTTGGGGGAACAACTAGACATAAACCAAAACATGGACATTTTGGTTGTTTCCAAGATTTGGCTATCACAAATTGTGCTGCTATGAACATAGGTGCACAGATATCACTATGATATGATGTTTTAAGTTCTTCTGGGAAAATTCCCAGGAGGGGAATAGCTAGATTTAATAAGATTTACAGTTCTCGTTTTTTAAGGAGTCTTCGCACTGCTTTCCATAGTGGTCTACATTCCCACCAACAGTGGAGAAGAGCACCTTTTCTCCCACAGCCTCTCCAACATTTATTGTTGGTTGATTTCTTTACAGTAGCAATTCTTTCTGGGGTGAGTTGGTATCTAAGTGTTGTTTTAATTTGCATTTCACAAATGACTAGTGATGTGGAACATTTCTTCATGTATTTATAGGCTTATTGAATTTCTCTCTCTGAGAAGTGTGTGTTCATCTCAGATGCTCATTTCTGGATTGGGTCTTTGAATTTGGGGACCCTAATGTTTTTTAGTTCTTTATAAATTCTAGATAGAAGACCTTTGTCTTAATACTTATCAGTTAAAAATGTTTTCAAAATTAGTGGGTTGATCTTTCACTCTGATGGTAATTTCTTTTGACGTGCAAAATCTCAGCCAGTGGAGGGCCCAGTTGTTGATTCTTTCAAGTGTTAAACATGCATTTTAATTTTTTTGTCCATGAACTCTTTGCCTACCCCAATGTCTTTGAGATTTCCTCCCACTTTCTCTTCCAGGAAATTTAGTGTTTCTCTTTTAATATTTAGATCCTTAATCCATTTTGACTTCGGTTTAGTGCATATCGATAGGTCTGGGTCAAGTTTTAGTTTTCAGCATATAGAGAGCCAGTTTTTCCAGCACTATTTGTTAAAAAGGCTATTTTTCTTCTAGTAAACATGTTTGGCCCCTTTGTCAAAAATAAGGTGGCTGAGTTTGTTTGTATTTGCTTCTGCATCTTCTAATCTATGCCATTGATCTTCAGGTCTTTTTTTTTTTTTCCTGCCAATATCACACTGATTTTATCACAGTAGCTCTGTAGGTCAGGAATTATAATGCCTCCTGCCTTATCTTTGTTGGCTAGGATTGTCTTTGCAATTCTAGGTCTTTTCTGGTTCCAAATAAATTTTAGGAATGATTTCTCCAGGTTTGTGAGGTATGTTGATGGTATTTTGATTAGGATTGAGTTAAATCTGTATAACAATTTAGGGAGTATGGCCATCTTTGCAATGTTGGTTCCTTCTATCCAGGAGCAGGGAGTATCTTTCCATTTTCTGAAATTTTCTAAAAACTTCTTTAGTTAGGTTAATTCCTAAGTATTTCATTTTTTTCCGCTGCTATTGTAAAAGGTATTGTTTCTCTAATTTCTCTCTCAGTGTGTTTTTTATCTGTGTAGAGGAATGCTATTGACTTTTTTGTGTTGACTTTGTATCCTGCTATGCTTCTTGGTGGAGTTTTTTTGGTCTTCCAAGTAGATTACCATATCATCTGCAAATAATGATAGTTTAACTTCTTCTGTACCTATTCTTATTCCTTTTATTTCTCTCTTGGTAGTTTGTACCTTCCTGGGAATCTGTCCATTTCTCTGTGTTTTCAATTCTGTGAGAGTAAAAATTCTCAAAGTAGCTATTCATGACCCTGTGAATCTCTGCTGGGTCTGTAGTAATTTCACCCTTTTCATTCCTTATTGCTTGAATTTGAGTCCTTTCTTTCCTCTTTTTGATGAGATTAGCTAGGGGCTTGTCACCTTTTATTTAATCTTTCAGAGAAGCAGCTTTCTGATTCATTAATTCTTTGTATTGTTTTGTCTTGATTGAAATAATTTCTGCTCTTATCTTTATAATTTCTTCCCATCTTTGGGCTTTGGATCTCATTTGCTCTTCCTTTTCTAGTCGGTTTAGGTGCTGTGTAAGAGTATTTAGTTGTTCCCGTTCTGTTTTCTTAATGTGTGAGTTCAGAGCTATAAATTTCCCTTTAAGAACTGCTTTCATTGCATCTCATAAATTCTGGTAGGTTGTGTTTGAATTTTCATTAAATTGTAAATATTGCTTAATTTCTGGTTTAATTTCATCTGTAACCCACTGGTTGCTGAGAAAGGTGTTACTTAATTTCCATGTATTTCTGGGGTTCTTGTGGTTTCTTTCATGATTCATTTCCAGTTTCATTGTGGTCAGATAATATGCATGGAATAGTTTCTGTTATTTTGTATATACTTGAGCATGATTTATGCACTAATATGTGGTCTATTTTGGAAAATGTCCTGTGTGCTGCTAAAAAAAATGTGTATTCAGAAGTGGTTGGGTGGAACACTCTATGTAAGTGTTCCACTAAGTCCAGTTGTTCCAAGCTTCGGTTCAGTTCTGCTACTTCTTTGCTAACTTTTTGCGTGCTTGACCTATTCTTTTGCGGGGGGGGGGGGCGGATAAAGGGGTGTTAAGGTCTCCTGTTAAGATTGTGGTGTTGGATATTAGATTTGTCATGTCCATTAAGATTTGTCTTATATAACTTGGTGCTCCCGTGTTGGGTGCATATATAGTTATGAATGTTACCTCTTCGTCTTGAATTTTTCCCTGAACCAGTATGTAGTGGCCTTCTTTATTTTGTTGGATCAGTCTTGGTTTGGAATTTAGACTGTCTGCAAACAGGATGGCTACCTTGTTTTTTTTTTTTTTTTTTTTTTTTTTTTTTTTTTAAGGTACTGGGGCATGTAGTATTGTTTTCTATCCTTTAACTTTTAGCCTATAAATTTCTTCATGAGTTAAGTATATTTCTTGTGTACAGCATATTGTTGGATTTTGCTTCTTTATCCACTCTGCCAGTCTATTACTTTTAATTGGAGAATTGAGTCCATTTACATTGATAGTTATAACTGCAATATATTGACTGATGATTGGCATGTGTTTTACTTACTACTGTTTACTCTTTTTTCTCCTGTTTCATTTGTTGCTCTATTTGGTGTGTTCTTTCTGGTCCCATTTGTAGATTTTGGATCGTTTTGGTTTCTCTCTAAAATACTTCTTAGTAGTCTGTGTAGGGTTGGCTTTGACATCATGAAATTCTTTAGTTATTTCTTGTTGTAGAAGTATTTCACTTCTCCCTCATACTTAAAAGAGAGTTTTGCAGGGTATAGCAGTCTTGGCTGGAATTTGTTTTCATGGAGGACTTGAAGCACTCCGTTCCATGCTCTTCTTGACTTCATGGTTTATGAGGAGAAATCTGCTATTATTCTGATGAGTTTTCCTTTATTTTTTTTAATTTTTTATTATTATTTAAATTTAACAATGGTTATATTACATATTTTCATCATCAGTTCAGTTTAGATTAATAGATATAGGTATATAAGATTGATCAAACAATTAAACATTAACACTTCAAATAAACATTACTTTTTTCCCCCTTTCTTTTTTTAACAGTTGACACATTGCATATTGTCCTCACAGTAGTTCTACAGAGCACAGTGTGTGGGCATGACCCACCTTCCTATTGATGTTGCTAACAAAAAAAAGAAAAGAAAAGAAAAGAAAATTCTTCTTTTTGAACTAAGAGGAAGTAGATGCATACACAGTCCAATGTTCTGCAATTGCAGTGGGCCACCAGTGAAGCTTGCAATGTTGGAGGCTATTAATCCAAGCCTCCTATGAGTTTTCCTTTAAACGTGATCTGTTTCTTTTCTCTAGCAGCTTTTAGTATATTCTGCTGCATTTCTGAGATCTTGACTATTATATGTCTAGGTATATTTTTAGTTGGGTTGATGTTATTTGGAGTTCTGTATGTTATTTGGAGTTCTGTATGTTATTTGGAGTTCTGTATGCTTCAGTTACCTGAATGTCTGATTGTTTTCTCATATATGGGGAGTTTTCTGCTATTACTTCTGCCCATATTCTTTTTATGTCATTTGTATTGATTCCTTCTTTCTCATTGATTTCTCGTTGCTTATTTTGCATCATCTTGCAGATGTTGAGTTATTTTTTCCTGCATCTTGTTTGTTTTTAAGAGGTCTTTTCTTTTTCACTAGGTGCAACTGTGTCTTCAAAACACTTTCGTTCATACAGTGTTGCCATCTTGTGATTGAGATTTTATTTTCTTGTATATCTCTTTGAAACTCATGAGATCTATTACTTTCCTATATTGCTCATTAAAGGATTCCATCATTTTTCTATTCTCTAATATTTTATCAATGTCTTCTTTAGAGCATTTATTATGTTTTTTATTATAGTTATCTTTTCTTTTTCTACCCCAGAGATTATTTCTGCTCTCATTTCCTCTCTGCTTTTCTGCAGTTGTTCCTTTACTTCAGAAGCTGTTAATTCAGAGATGCCTTCTTTTACTTCAGAGGTTATATCTGACCTGATTCCCTCTATACTTTCCTGAAGCTGCTTTTTTTTTTTTTACTTTAGACTCTAGTAATTCAAATATTTCTTTTTTAATTCAGAAATTATCTCCAGTCCGAGTTCCTCTATGTTTCCGCATTTATTGTTGTTCACTTCACATGCTACTAATTCAGACATTTTTGCTGTATGATTCTCATTTTCTTGTATGGTAGTATCTCTTGTATTTGTTCCGGGTGGGCTTGCCACCTGAGATTGCATTTTGCTCCTTGTCTGTATATAGCAGTGATCTCTGACCTTTGGTGCAGAACTTTGGTGAAGTTATGCCATTAGCACCACCCGAAATTTGGGTCCAGATCTACCAAGTTTGATCTTGTCCAGATGTGCCTGTTGGGGGATGGCTGCTGTGCTCAGCTTCTTCCAGGTGCAGCTTTTGGATGAGAGCCCGCTGTGCTCCTCTGGCAAGATGCTCAGCTCATAGGTTAGCTGGTAGGTCTGACCCCCAGCCTCTCTGCAGGGAATTTTGCTGCAGGGCTCCACAGAAGATGCCAGAGCTGTGTTCTGGGTGAGGTAGAAGGTCCATGGATGCAGAGGTACAGGCCTAGTATTCCTGCCTATATACCCACCAGTCATGAGCTATGAGTGGGGGCAGAGTTCCGGTTGTGGAATAGGGGCCGCAGGGAGAGAGATCCTATCTGTGCACCCACTGGTTGGTCAGTGGGTTGGGGCTGCTGTGGCTTGGGGCTGAGTTCCAGTGGCAGGGTAGAGGTCTGTAGGCTGAGAGGTCCTACCTGTACACCTGCCAGGCAGTAGGTCTGTTGGTAGGAGCTGTTGTGGGCCAGGGATGAGTTCTGGTGTAAGTGTGGGAGCTGAAGGCCAAGAGGTCCTACCTGCATGCCTACCAGTTGGTCCATCAATTGAGGCTGCTGTGGGTGGGGGTCAAGTTCTGGTGGTGGGGTGGAGGCCTGCAGGCCGAGAAGTCCTACCTGCACCTGTGCACCTACTGGTCAGTTGGGACTGCTGTGGGTTGGGGCTGAGTTCTGGTGGCAGGGCAGGGGCTTGTAGGTGAAGACTCCTACCTTTACACCCACTGGTTGGTCGCTATAATTTTGTTTTTCTAGAAACTTCCAAAGCCTCTAAGAGCTTTATAGTTAAAAAAAAA
>PVJA010006353.1:0-73725 GCA_004027025.1 Myocastor coypus
TCCTCCCCCCTCCCTCCCTCCCTCCCTCCCTCCCTTCCTTCCTTCTTTCATTTCTCCCTCTCTCCTTCCCCTTCCATCTACTGTTCTCTTCCCTATTTGAGAAAATCTCCCTACGTAATATAGCATAGCTTGTCAGCTTTTTGCATTTGAAAGATTCATTTGATATCTTTTCTTGACTCTCTGTCATCCCCCTTTATTTCCTCTACCTTTCCTTGTCAGTATTTTGCTCATTTGTTATCATTTATTTTATTTATTTATTTATTTTTGTCTTTTTGAGACAGGGTCTCACTATGCAGTTCAGGCTGGACTTGAGCTCACTTTTGTAGCCCAGGTTGGTCTCGAACTCACACTGATCCTCCTGCCTCTGCCTCCCAAGTGCTGGGATTATAGGTGTGCACCACCACGCCTGGCTCTGTTATCATTTATTTTAAATTAATTGTTCATCTATATCCTTCCTCCTATAACCTTCAGTATGAAGGAAACAAGCACAATATTTACAAAATTCTGGTGCTTAAAATAGATTCCAGAATATAGTTATAACAGGTTCACAGTATGTAATTAAATATAAGTATCAGTATTTCAGTCAATCTAAGGTAGCAGTAACACTTTTTCATGCCAGGAATCAAACTCAGGACTTTGCATTTGCCAGGCGGGCACTGTGCTGCTGGACTATATCCCCAATTTGAGCTATAAAATGAGTGAGCTCACATTACCATCGTGTCTCCATTTTCTAAAATTGAAACATCATACTTCTGTATTCTAAATATAGTTTTTCATTAGATTAATGACCTGTCTTTCACTAGACTAAATTTGTAAATGTTTTTTGTGTTCGACTCCTCGATGACATCATGGTGACTAGGTTCTCAGTAGTCGCCTAGTAGGTGCCTCCTAAGTATGTGTTTGAGGTTTGCTCTCACACATTTGCACATCATATCTCTGCACATGAAAGTGATCATAAAAATGACAAAAAACAGACTGGAAGATGAAATGTAAATCAGGTATTCTTGATGCTTAAATTATACAGTTTAATTGTTCAATTAAACAATCACTCAACATTGTGCACTTAAAAAGCATGAGACTGGGGATTTAAGATGCAAGATTTAAGAACATCATTAAACTTCTTTCACAAACACACCTAAATGTCAGATGTACTAACAGCACTGCTTTTTGTCATTTTTCAAACTGCCAAGGAAAGATAGCTTAGAGAAAGTTATGAGTTGAAAGAAATAAGAACAAATGAAAAAATAAGCTTTTGCATGTTATCTTTTTTTTTTTTTTAAGAATTTTACTTTATTTTTTTCTTGTTTCAGAACCTTTGTTTGTTCATTCCCTCCTTTTTATGGCCGGCTCGGCCCACCCCAGTGCAGGGCTGGCGCAGCATGTGGTGCCTGGGATTGAACCGTGGTCCCTGAAGCCGCCCATGCTCTCCCAAGCAGGCGCTTTAGACCACTGAGCCATCCCGCCGGGCCCTGCCTGTTATCTTAAACTATTTAAATAAAAATATTTCTAGGGGACTTTTCAAAATGATTAAAGCAGTAATCTGACGCTGACCTAGTTTGCACCCACTTTCAGGGTGAAAAGAGAGTGTGCTGTGTAACCAACCGCAGAAAACCGTTGTATTGAACATTTCATAGTCCTTGATATCTGTAAAAGTGATATGGCCAAACATTTTAAAAATGAGAAGCTACTCTCATCATCTTACAATCTCTTAAAATCTTCACAGCTCCATGTGTAGATCAGACGTGTCCCTTATTTTGGCTGATTTTTCAAAAAGTCTGTCTCAGTTCTGTAGTGATGCCCATGAGCTAACTCCAACCACTGACAAATGTGCCTCAGAACCCCTCATTATACAATGCATCCAGGCATCAAAATAGCACGTTGTGCAGCATCATTTGTGAGCAATTGTGTAATTAAAAAATGAGAACAAAAAGAAGAGTAAGGAAAAGGGTTTGCTATCCTAAAGGTTCACGGAGACTGTGCTGTATCTCACTATTTAATATCTGACTTGTGTTCACATTTGTTTTCAGCAAAAAGGAATTCCATTTGAATTGTTTTTGAAAATTTGTCATATGTGGTTTTAGAGCGATTACACTGATATTTTCTAATTCCTAGTTTAGTCTCTTGACCAATCAAAGACTAACTTTTAAACGTTATGTTGTGTGTTGCGCAAAGAAATTAAATTAAATGGTAATTCACTTAATAATGAGCTCACCACCTAGATGAATGCAGATATCACACAAGAAACAACTTACTCATAATACTACAGAACAGTATAAAGTAATAAATGAGGCCATCTATATGTTAATTGCTGAAGCAGATCATATAGTCCTATGTATCATTTACTGGGCACTGAGCTTCATATTGTGTATTTAACCTATGTCGTATAATTTGCATAATCCCTTCTGTGAGGCTCCATCATAACTCCTACTTTATAGATACAGATCTCTGAGGTCCTGTCCTTGAGACTTCTCAGCCTGAGTTGAATAACACTGAGCCCCATTTGGGAAATAAGACCAAAGTTTGACTTTGAAGAATAAGTAGTGAAATAGGAGATTTTTATGAGATAATTTAAATTATTGAGTTCAAAGTGTACCTTGAATTAACATATAATTTAATGTCTTTTCTTTAAAGACCATAAGCAGAGTAAATATCTTTTTTTTTTTTTTTTTTGTCTCTTTTGAGACAGGGTCTCACTATGCAGTTCAGGCTGGCCTTGAGCTCCCTTTTGTAGCCCAGGCTGGTCTCGAACTCTCACTGATCATCCTGCCTCAGCCTCCCAAGTGCTGGGATTACAGGTGTGCACCACCACGCCCAGCGGTGAGTAAATATCTCTTTAATTTTACAGATGACTTTGTACAAGTGACACTTTAAATTTGCAGAATAGTTATGGTAACATGAAAAGACAAAGAAAAGAAATTTTGTAAATAAAAAGGGAAATGTAAACAGTAAAGATACATATACTTGTAATTTGAAAAAAAAACATCATTATTTCAGTAAGGGCAAACATCTTGCTAGGAATATCTACATCTGAACGAGAATATTGCTTCCTCAAATGTAGTTCACTTCCCTCCTTCATTTGAGTGAATGAAGCCCCTGTCCTCTTCATGTTCCATATTCCAGACCAATGTATCAACCTGCCACTCAGGCCTCAGGCTTACAAACATGGGGATCACTGTCCCATCGCTGTCACTGATGGCAAGGATGACCCGATTCCTAACTAATCACCTTGCTGGTAAGACACAAAGAAAACTGGACATATTCTAGAAATTACTATAGCTAAATTATGGATAACATATCTGTAATAACTTCCCATTCTTAGCACACAAAGCATGCAGATTACAAAGTTTTGTGAAACTTTCATAGAAATACAAGCAAAAGGACTCCATACTGAGCTTATTATTTATATAGGTCTACCATATGTTAAATTCTGGTGAGCAAACAATCTATATAACAAGAATTAAAGTATTAGCCATTCCTATTAAACACTAAATGTTTCAGTAAGACATCATCTGCAAACATTGATGTGTACTCTTACTCAAAAGGACTAATGAATATATTTTAAGTGATGTTTGAAAAATATAATTTTGTTGAGAAAGCTTTCCTTTAAAAATTCCATAAAAATGAGTGAATAAACAAAGGTTCTGAATCAAGAATAAAAATAATAAATAAAATTTTTAGGGGCTGGGGAGATAGCTCTGAGGCACAAGTGCCTGCTGGGCAAGTGCAAGGTCGTGAGTTCGAACCCTGGTCCCACAAAAAAAAAAAAAAAAAAAAAAATTATAGAGCTGAGTAATGTTACAGAGCAGAGAGAGTGAGGAGGCTGCATCTGGCTCCTGCTCACAGCCATTGCAGTACATTGAGCTCCATAGAGACAGCGCCAAGGCAAGTGAGAGCCGGACACCGGGCCACTCTGTACCTCGTAAACATGGGCAAAGGAGATCCTAAGAAGCTATGAGGCAAGATGTCATCCTGCGCATTCTTTGTGCAAGCTTGCAGAGAGGAACACAAGAAGAAACACCCAGATGCTTTGGTTAACTTCTCAGGGTTTTCTAAGAAGTGCTCAGAGAGGTGGAAGACCATGTCTGCTAAATAAAAAGGAAAATTTAGAGACATGGCAAAGGTGGACCAGCCTCATTATGAAAGAGAAATGAAAACTTATATTCCTCCTAAAGGAGAAATAAAAAAGAAGTTCAAAGATCCCAATGTGCCCAAGAGACCTCCTTCGGCCTTCTTGTTTTGTTCTGAGTATCGCCCAAAAATCAAAGGAGAACATCCTGGCCTCTCCATTGGTGATGTTGCAAAGAAACTTGGGGAAATGTGGAATAACACTGCAGCAGATGACAAGCAGCCATATGAGAAGAAGGCTGCTAAGCTAAAGGAAAAGGATGAAAAGGACATCGCTGCCTACCGCGCTAAAGGAAAACCTGATGCAGCAAAAAAGGGGGTCGTCAAGGCTGAAAAAAGTAAGAAAAAGAAGGAAGAGGAGGAGGAGGAGGAAGAGGAGGATGAAGAGGAAGAGGATGAGGAGGATGAAGAAGAGGATGATGATTAATAAGTTCTAGCGCAGTTTTTTTTTTTTTCTTGTCTAGAAAGCATTTAACCCTCCTGTACACAACTCATTCCTTTTGAAGAAAAAAAAAAATTGAAATGTAAGGCTGTGTAAGATTTGTTTTTAAACTGTACAGTCTTTTTTTTTTTTTTTTGTATAGTTAACACTACCGAATGTGTCTTTCGATAGCCCTGTCCTGGTGGTATTTTCAATAGCCACTAACCTTGCCTGGTACAGTATGGGGGTTGTACATTGGCATGGAAATTTAAAGAAGGTTCTTGGTGGTGCATAGCACAAGTTAGTTATATATGGGGACGGTAGTTTTTCATCTTCAGTTGTCTCTGATGCAGCTTATATGAAATAATTTTTCTGTTAACTGAATACCATTCTGTAATTGCAAAAAGTTGCAACTGTTTTGTAGACATTCTGAATGCTTCTAAGTAAATACAATTTTTTTTTTATTAAAAATAAAATAAAATAGGGCCCGGTGGGATGGCTCAGTGGTCTAAGGCACCTGCTTGGGAAAGCTTGGGTGGCTTCAGGGACCAGGTTTCGATCCCCGGCACCACATGCTGTGCCAGCCCTGCCCTTGGGGTGGGCTGAGCCAGCCATAAAAATGAGTGAATAAACAAACAAACAAGAAAAAAATAAATTAAAAAAATTCTAAAAAAAATAAATAAAAATTATAGAGCTATTTAGTTTTTCAAACAATTCTGTTCATCCAAATCACCTGCGTCAGTGAAGAGTAGTACTTTAAAACTTAGAATATGGAAGGACAGACCCACATTATCCACAAGAATGAAGGTCAGTTCTAATATTAGGACAGAGTCAGTGGAAGAATTAAGATTATGATGAGCAGAAACAGATCAGGTGTTTTGCTTTCTGAGATACAAAAGACATATTCAAGCTACTGATAGCTGCTCACATGCTCTGCCAGTTGGCCTTTCCTCTTCACTTTATGAATATTTCATAAACCATATGCTTTTCAATTCCCAAAGGACAGAGATGAGCATTCTAGGCCTCTGGCAGGCCATTAACAGTCCACAGGTCACATATGATGACAATGAATGAACTACAAGTGAGCCTCCCCAAGGACTATTGAACTATAAAGTGACTTTAAACTCTAAACTCAGTTCCAAATGAAGGGATGAAACACATTTTAAGCAAATGCATTAGCATTCAAATAAGTAAATAGTAGTCTCAGGGAAACATATGTTTGGATAAGAAAATTTCAGCTGTCTGATTAGAATCTCTACTGAAACTCCAAACCTTAGCAAACTTTTAGACTATTTCTTGCCAGTAATATGATGTAAAACTTTGCTGTTAACACCATCCTCCCTTCTTAATTTTCTTCTCCCTCTTTGTCTATCTACTTTCTTGTCTCTCCTTTATTATTTATTTATTTATTTATTTATTTATTTATTTGTCTTTTTGAGACAGGGTCTCAGTATGCAGTTCAGGCTGGCCTTGAGCTCCCTTTTGTAGCCCAGTCTGGTCTCGAACTCACACCAATCCTCATGCCTCAGCCTCCCGAGTGCTGGGATTACAGGCATGCGCCACCATGCCTGGCACTTGTCTCTCCTTTGATTTTCATGTATTCTCAGCCTTCAAAGTTGGACTTGATTTTGGGGCCGGCGAGATGGTTCAGTGGTCTAAAGTACCTGCATAGGAGAGCTTAGGCAACTACAGAGACCACAGTTCCACAGCCGTCACCACATGCTGCTCCAGTCCCATCCCCAGGACAGTCTGAGCCAGCCATAACTACAACAGCATGAAAGCTGGACTTCATTTTGAAGCCATTTAATGGCACTGACATGACAAAGCCAGCTGCACTCTGGTAGAAAGTAGAGCTCAGGAACATGAGTGTCACAATTCATTAAATGTCATCATTAGAATACAGATATTCAAGTAAGCTGCTATGAAGATCTAAGTCATTAATACATGCAAAGTCACAAATTTCAGAAGAATAAAAAGTATTATATATTTTAATTAATGTTATTTTAAATCCCTTCTTAGTACTTGAATGATATAGCTTTATGCCCTTCACAGACACCTTTCATCTTGACTTTGGGTCATGACATGTGTACACAATAGGTCCTCCACACTGCAAAGAGGACTGACTAAATGAGAATGGCCTTAGCCAACAGGATAGGTTCAAACAAGCACTACTTGGTGATGTCTATCACTATAGACAAGAAATACATTTAAGAGACCAAATAGAAAATTATATGTTTTTTTTTTTTCCTCTGGAGGTCTGAAGACTAATTTTATTCTAAATAGGCAATACTTTCCAGCATTTATAATATTTCAGGGGCCCAGCAGGATGGCTCAGTGGTCTAAAGCACCGGCTTAGGAAAGCTTGGGCAGCTGCAGGGACGGCAATTCGATCCCTGGCACCACATGCTGCACCAGCCCTGCCCTCAGGGCAGGCTGAGCCGGCCATAAAAATAAATAAATAAACAAACTAAAGTTCTGAAACAAGGAAAAAAAATATTAAAAAAAATATTGCACCAGTGCAGTAAGTGCATTGCACCAGTGCGGTGAGTTTCCTCTGCTTATAGAGATGAAAAGATTTATATCTCCTCTTTATAAATACAGGTATGTACACATCTCTATATTCAAATTTACACATCTAGAGTCGCAATATTAGAGTGATCCTAAAATTGGTAAAGTTAATGTCAGCATAAGATAAACAGTATGTTTTATAACTTCAATATTAGTGGAAATACTATTTGTAAAATTAAACTTGGTCACTAATGTGATAAATGACGACTAATATCAGGACCACTGCAGGAAAGAAACAATATAAACTTGTAAAATATAAAAGTATAGCAGCAGGATTATTATTTCAAACAGTATAAAAATATTAACATCAAGACTGGGGTATGATTTAGTGGTAGCATGTTCGCTTAGCATGCATAATGTGTATGTTCAACTTCCCACATCACAAAAAAAGAAAAAAGAAAAAAAATAAAATCACATTTAATGGAATTCAAAGGAAAAGATATTGTATATGAGAAAAATAAGAAGCTTCCTTTATGGTTGAATGCATGAACTGATATGGAAATGGAACAACTGTGAACCTTTACATTTTACATGTCACAGCAAGATACACAACACAGAAATTATTAAAATGCAAAAATTTAATCTCATTATAATTTTAAGAGAAGTTTACATATTAGTATTTGAAAAGCAATGAAAATTAGAGGTAAATTAAAATGGTGAAGTAATAATATTCTAAGTAAAACTAATTTAATAACTAAAACTTGGGGCCAGTGAGATAGCTCAGTGGTCTAAAGCACCTGCTTAAGCAAGCTTAGGCAACAGTAGGGACCACTGTTTGATCCGCGGTACTACATGCTGCACCAACCCCACCCCCAGGGCAGGCTGAGCCAGCCATAACATAAAAAATAAATAAATAAATAAATAAATAAAGTTTAAAAAATAACTAAAACTTAACAACTTTGGAGTTATTATTAAACATTTATAAGATTTTAGCATAAACCAATTTACAATGCAAATAATCACAACATTCTAATCTGTATAGGAATATTTATGAACAAATGCAATACAACAAAAATTGTTAAGTTACATAAATGAAAAAAATTCCAGTTGGAAAATTTAATATTATTTCCAAATACTTTTAGCTCAAAACAAAAAAGCAACAACGTAGTTACAGAATTTTTCGGCAAATAATTATATTGTATATCAGTATTATGAATTATGACCAAAATTGTAGACAGAATTTCATTGCTATGAAATTTTATATTAAATAAGGAACAGTGAAAATTAATAACAAAGAAACTCAAGAAATTAGCAAAAGATTAACAAAATTAATCTGCAGAAAATAAAATAGAAATATAATCATAAATCAACTTGAAAGCAGAATCATAAAATAAATCCAAGAATTGACTTTTATTTATTTATTTATTTTTTCTTGTTTCAGAACCTTTGTTTATTCACTCATTTTTATGGCCGGCTCAGCCCGCCCCAAGGGCAGGGCTGGCGTGGCATGTGGTGTCGGAGATCGAACCGAGGTCCCTGAAGCCGCCCAAACTTTCCCAAGCAGGCACTTTAGACCACTGAGCCATCCCGCTGGGCGCCAAGAATTGACTTTTTAAAGAAGCCATAAATGGGATTCTTCAACCAAACCTCTAACTCAACAGAACAAAACAAAATGAAATCAGAATGTTAGGCAGTGAGAATGTTAATTTACATATGGAGATTGAGGGGGGAAAATAGAACTGCATCCTTGGTTATTACTTTTTATGCTAAAAATTGGATTCAAAATGCATTTGGATGATTTTGAAAATCTTGATAAAATTGTTTCATTGAGAAAAAAAAATGCTGCTGAAACTCACTTGATGGTGAGTGGTTCACTTTCCTACCTACTTATGTGCTGTTCTTAGAGCCCTGTAGAAGCAGAGCTGTAGACTACAGGATTCTGACCAGGAAGCCCTCATGAGGGTAGACACTGAGCTCAGATCTTTGTACTGCCTGACCATTTAGGCATTATCATATCATCACAGCATTCTGCCTACCCAACAAACCACCTGTTCTATTATTTGTTTCCAAAGATTGTTTGTTTCCCCTATCTTCTTCCACACAAATAAATGTAGATTGCTTATTGCAGACATTTTAAACATGTTCATTCTTGGACTCTAAGTAGAGTCTGCAGTATAGTTTCCAAATACTGTGCTTTGGGTACTAGATTACCATTTGTGACAACTACAATAAGCTGTGTGTAGTGAACATAGATAAGGAACCAGATAGAGAGTAAAAGCAGAGATTTGGAGGAGAAAGGTAAGCAAGAGGAGGAAAAGGAGAGGAGATTTTGCCCATTGATTTCCTATTTTCATGAAGGTCTTGTAGCATTTAGACAATTATAGATGATATGAGGAAAGATATATAACTTTTTGTTTTGATCATGGAATGTCTGAAAACCCATATGCATGTTATACTACTTGTTATTAAAAACTTTTTCATTAATATTAATGTTTTCACCTCCTAAAAATT
Source organism: Myocastor coypus (assembly GCA_004027025.1). Classification (NCBI taxonomy): domain Eukaryota; kingdom Metazoa; phylum Chordata; class Mammalia; order Rodentia; family Myocastoridae; genus Myocastor; species Myocastor coypus. The sequence goes on from PVJA010006353.1 coordinate 9,566, forward strand.
GAAAAATAAAGCCTTTCTCCTAGATGTATCATTTTACAGCAAAAATTCTCAAATTTTTTTTGCCATACCAGGGATGGAACTCAGGGCCATGCGCTTGCCAGGCAAGTGTTTATTGTTAAGCTATCTGCCCAGCTCCAAGAATTGTCAAATTTAGAAGTACATCAGCTTGGCTTGTTTTTGTTTTCTTCTTTATTTTTTTTTTCTTGTTTCAGAACTTTTGTCTGTTTGTTTATTTTTATGGCCAGCTCAGGGCAGGGCTGGTGCAGCGTGTGGTGCCGGGGATCGAACCTCAGTCCCTGCAGCCGCTCAAGCTTTTCCTAAGCAGGCGCTTTAGACCACTTAGCCATCCTGCCGGGCCCTGTTTTCTTCTTCAATGCAGGGGAACAGATCTTCCCCAGTCCCCTGGACCAGTTTTCATAAGGGGTTGGGTTAAAAACCACTGCTTTACTTTGTTCAGTGAAAAATACCTTGCAAGCCCACTCAGAAACATCCACAAGCTCCTCGTAGTAGTATGCACAAGCTTTTCCCTTCTGCAAAAGACCTTTTAACTCTGAAAGAAACTTTCAAAAGAAAGTAATCTTACCTACATCCAGCACATTGAGAGCTAACATTTAAGCTAATAATCACTGTTTTAAAGTGTGAATTTCCATATGCCTTCTTACATTTGTCTGTTCTTTTAAATTATGTAGAAATTGGCATTCACATTTCCAAATTGGCATTTCCCCTGGCAACACAATTTTCCCCAAGAAGCTCAAATTTGAAACTGAATGAGATTAAGTCAAATACCTGCAGAGGAGCTTCAGGCTGCTTCTCACTGGGCACAGGTGCAGCTGGAATTTCCGGAAGAGATTTTGCTGTTTTCTTTTTGGCTTTTTGCGTTTGAATATTAGTGAAATAGTTTACAGCAGCGAACTCAATAAGGGCCGAAAATACAAAAGCAAAGCAAACAGCTATGAACCAGTCCATGGCGGTAGCGTAGGACACTTTGGGCAGAGAGTGCCTTGCACTGATGCTTAGTGTGGTCATAGTGAGGACTGTGGTTATTCCTTTAAGGCAAAAGAGCAGAGATGAAATGGTTACTGTTGTTACAAAGCAAAGCAAACATACAAACCCTGAGATGTTAGGTGGGATATGGATAAGAAAATTAACAGTAACTCAAACAAAACCATCTCTGGCAGATGTGAGTCTGGGGGGATCAGTGAAATTACTGAAGATTTTGTGTGAATGGTGTGCAGTTCACTTTGCAGCTCTTTCAGTCACTAACTCGATGTGATCTGGATTATTGAGAAAAATTATTAGAGTATCATGAACACCTATTGAATATAATGCAAAAATTAAAAGTAGCATGTAATAAATGAGTACTGGAATCTGGACCTAAGGAATCAATACACACCTAGCGGGAAGAATGATTCTCTGAAGCAATGATTCTCATCCATGAGCAATGGCCTCCTAAATTGAAGCATCAGAATTTCCTGGGTATTCATGGCCCACTGCTAGTGAGAATTACTTCCAGGAAAAGTACAAGTTATATACATTTTTTTTCCTTTATGGTACTGGAATGGAACCCAGGACCCCTCCAATGACCTTGATCACCAGATCTACTTAAAAAAATTATTTTGAGAGAGACACTGGCTGGGTCACCAAAATTTTAGGCTGGATAGAGCTGGGATTAGAGGGATATACCATCATATTCAGCTAAATCTTTGTCTGAATGTTATCTATTGAATTAACAACTTTACTAATTCAGGACATCCTTCTTCTAGAGTAGCACATTCAGAGAAGTATCCTCCTTAGCCTACAGAAAAAGTTGATCACAATTCTTAGTATAAAATTCCACTTACCAGTGGAACCATTAAGTAGTATATTATGTGATGATGTTAGCATTTGCATAGTGGTCTCTTTTTCAATATGTGTCTGTTTGTCCACAACATATTTCATACTTAGGCCTAGGAATTCTTGAGAATTTACTATATACTTTGCTCTGTATAATGCTTAGAAAATGTCCTGAAGTTGACACACACACTTTGAGGAGTGGAATGTTGGTGATGGCGGTACCCATGATGACAGAGATGCTGACAGCAAGGACTCAGCTAAGCAGTGCACTCCAATCCATGACATTCACCAGCTGAAGGTAAGCCATGCACATTCAACGGAAGAGATAGTGAGCTTATACAACAATGGAGAAAAAATCATGTTTTACCTTAGGGTACATAATATGGTCTCAACTTAGAATTTAGCTACATTCCACTCTGTATTATTTCCTTATTATTCTATAGATGTAAGTCCAATATCCGACTTGATTTTTCTTTTTTTAAGATAGGATAGGGTCTCACTATGCAATTCAGGCTGTCCTTAGACTGATCAACTTGCTAAAGTAGAGTCCCACTGAGGGCAGACATGTTGAAAATACAGATTCAGGGATTACTGTAATATTTTACACAGTGTAAAGAACAGGAAAATCAAATGGTAAATAAAAATTTGTTTTCCAGTTCTTTAATCCATTTTCTCTGAAACCACTTCCTTTCAGATTCTTTTAGAAGCTTCAGTGCTTAGACTATGAAAACTCTGTCATCTGTATAGCACATGAGCTTAGATCTTAAAAAACGTTCTATAAACTGTATAATGATATTTGAGTATTTGATTATACTTTTATAATGTTTTATGAATTGCTTAGTCTTTTATTGACCTAAAATACTTTATATAGTCAAATATATACATATCTGGGAAGATGAACTATTGTACATTTCATTTTGTTTCAGAAAAGGCTTGAAAAATTAGGCAAAACACCATCCTCATTCTGGCTATGAGATATATGAACTACTCTTAAAACAATTTTAAAATACTATAGCTACAAGGCTCAGAAAAGAAAATGGATTTTCTCATGACAATTTAAAAGTAAGGGTGGGGGCCTGGCAGGATGGCTCAGTGGTCTAAAGCACCTGCTTAAGAAACCTTGGGCGGCTTCAGGGACTGCGGTTCCATCTCCAGCACCACATGCTGCACCAGTCCCGCCCTCAGGGCAGGCTGAGCTAGCCATAAAAATAAATACATAAACAAACAAAAGTTCTGAAACAAGAAAAAAAAAATAAAAACAAAAAAATTCTAAAAAAAAAATAAAAGTAAGGGACTATGAAGTACTCAAATATAGTCTATAACATTTAAGATTTATAATAGTAGGCATTTTAGTTTTGGTAATAGAGTAGTTTCTTCCTTTCTTAAGAAGTAGTTGTCTTCACTTCTCTTACTTTCATCTGAAAAAACCTTATTAATCTTGAATAATCAGAATACTAATGCAATTATTGAGTAGTGAAACAAAAGTTACATTCTAACTCTCTGGGGGGACACGGCAACAAGTTCATGACTTGAATGATGCTGCGGATACTAATACCAAAAAAAAAGTGCTGGCTAGTTAGCTATGTTACTTTTTTCTTTCACTGTTTTGGATCAGTTTTATTTTAAAGTTTATAGTCACCCTCTGAATATCATAATTCCGATGACTGTAAAATTAGCTGGCATGAAAATCTGGTTAAAGGCTTAAAAGTTGCCATCCTTTAGGACATGTTCTCTCTTACTGCTGTTCAAATTTTTCAAAAGCATCCACAAGACAGAAGTGTACTTACTATAGCTAAACTTAGGTAGATCTTTTGATAAAAAGGCAAACATAAATGTGAAGTAGCAAACAGAAATCAAACCTTCAGATAAGCATTCATGTTTCCTCTGCATTTAAAAAAGATGCTCCATTTGCTTTAAATAGCTTTGCTGACTCTACCTTGAAAACATTTCAAAGCCGTATTTTTTGACACGTTCTAGTGTTCATGCCTGTGCTTGCACTTAGAATACTAAAGATGAACCAGATTGGGTGGCCCAGAAGCTGGGAGAAGATAGCAAAAAGGAGGCTAAGACTGTACACAAAGTGAATTTTTGGCTAGCCATTCCTAGAAAAGCCAATAGTAATGATACGCCAGCTGGCATTTACTTGTGTCTGATGTTTTACCATACAGAAATAATTAGAAAACCTAGCATCGTATATGTTTGGAGGTAGAAGACTTTGAAAAGATTTAGCACCCTCTACTTTTCAGATTTATACTGATGTCTAAGGTTTTGTTTTAGCATCACTATAGTGACATCTCTGACTCAGCCAATTCCTTCCTTATGAGGGAAGAAGGAAGTAAGAACTGGGAAAGAAAAATCAGCCCAGAACTAATATTCATTTAAAAATCATACAAAGTAGATGGTCAATGCCTTCAAACACTTCAAAGTTTACTTATCTAAGAAAGTATGAGTCTAGACCCTCATTGACTAGTTTAATGAGCACCATTCATATGCATCGTAGGTTTTTGAAATCTTGTTGCCATAATGTTCTGAATCAACAAAACCAATATTTTGACACATGGGCATAAATGGATAAATTTAAGCTTTCAAACTGAAAACAAAGTAGCTGCATCACACATCCATACACGCTCACCCTCCAACTATGGAATTCTCTACAGGTCCTTGCATTATTCCCTTAGCCTGCTGTGAAGGCAAAGTGGCTGAGTCCTCAATATTAGTGACTTGATATATGTTTCTTTGTAACTTTTGCCTTACCTATACAAAACTAACAATGTTTCCTTTGCTGGATTATTGTGGAAGTAAATGAGATGACTCAATACTATATGTAAAATCTGTCATCATTGGGACCAGTAATATTAATATCCTTAATACATGATATTTAACTTCCTTATACTATCTTATGCAGATAGGAAATGTTAGGTAGATGCAGATATAATACTATCTCTTTGTGCATGACTGAAAATTTCTATTATTTGGGGACAAGTAAAATTTCACATTAGCTGCAGTGTGTAAGCAGTTAAGAAAACATTAAGTTTATCAACTAATTATAATATTACTAAAATATTCAGGTTATTCACATTATAGTATCAAGTAAAATTCACAGATAAAGTAGAAGACAGCATGGAATAACACACTAATAAACATCCACGAAATATTATGTCTTCTATGCTAGGCACTATTTCAAGTGCTTTATTCCAATTACACATTTGATCCTCAACAACCCTTTGAGTTAACTCCAACCATCCATCTTCTTTTAACATAAGAAGAAGCAGAAGTAAACCTTTATATTCATAGCTAGTTCATGGTAGCTTCTAGGATTAGGACCAAAGTCTACACTTGTTAAGCCATTATCTCTTTCTCATGGCCTTCTCTAATGGGATCAGTGTTTACTGCACTAGATTTTTAGGAACAGAGAAATGATGATATACATAAAAGTAATTTTCTTCTTTTTTATGAGCAGAATAGATTTATTGAGGGAAAGAATGCTCCTGTCCAAGAGAGGGACGGGGGGCGGGGAGTGTCCAGAGTGGGTGTCCCCCGGAAAAAGTGATTTTCTTATTATGAGTCCTAATAGAAACATAAAGTTTAGACAGTTTTAATGATAATAGCTCCTAAGATAATGTTTTTTGATATTATAATGAGTTAAGGGAGTTCACCCTAGTGTTCACACTCAGTAGATATTTCTTTTCCAGACTATTTTGGAACATGATATGTAAGGATTCAAGATTAGTGCAAGCTTCAAATGAGATAAAGAACATCAAGATCTTCACAATGTCTGGTAGTATATGATAGACAAATGATAGACAAATGATAGATGATGGATCACTGATATATGATAGATGATTGATAGATAATAGGTTATTTTCTTTTTAAAAACATTGAAACCAAGTTGAAACATAATAAATAACCCTATGGAAGAGAAGTGTTAGAGAGTAACAAAAAATACATGAACTAGGCATCCTGTATTGAATACAGAACACAACCTTCACATGTCTGTGAGGGAAAGATGTATTAACACACTTTAAAAATGGAGAAAAGACATGGTACCTGTGACTTTAAGCTCAGACCTGTAGTATCCATTGGTTAGATATAGTTTTCTTTCTTTCATTTTCATAGCTATATCTGCTAGCTGAAATTTATTTTGCTTGCAATGTGCAGTTTTCTTTCACTGAACCTCATAACTCTATGAAGTAGGTGGTGACATTGTATCTGCGTACTTTCCTCTCTGCCTCGACCCCTGTTTCTTCCATATGACTCAGATGTTTTATGTGGACCTAGGTGGACCTAGGACTAAAGGGAGCACAGGTTTCTTGAGGAAAGTAAGACGTCATTTTTTTTTTTGTGGGACCAGGGTTCGAACTCACGACCTTGCACTTGCCCAGCAGGTACTTGTGCCTCGGAGCTATCTCCCCAGCCCCTAACACGTCATTTTTGCAGTTCTCTAAAACATGGAGAGAGGGAGGATGAAAGGCTCCCACTGCCTCCAGGGTCTTCTCACTAGTTTTTTGCAGTCATTTTCTGATAAGGGATATTATACCATGGTTTTGGTGCTACTAAATAGAAAAGCAAAGGAAAGTGGTATCTCATGTGTAGATGATGTCTCTATTTCTGAGAATTTCTGATCATTTTCATTCTCATTGCACCACTGAATGTTTTCATTGGTTACAATATAGAAAATATTAAATTAAATAGGTATAAGCAGTTTTGTGATTTAAAGCAGAAGTGATATGTAAAAGATTTATCAACAGGTACAAAACTTCGAGTTCTTGCATCATTCTGTTCTGGAATTCTTACAATTGAGAACATCCTAAGAAACTGAGAAAATAAATAAATAAGAAATAAAAAATAAAGATAAGATCTTTGTTAAGAAAATTGGGCCAGGGAAATAGCTCAGCAGCATAGGTGCCAAACTAGCAAGCATAAGGTTCTGAGTTCAATCCCTGCTGTGGAAAAAAAAAAAAAAAAAAACACTTAAGGAAAACGTTATGTCCGTAGAATATAATGAAGAGCTTGTAGAGTGGCACATAATTCAATTCATTTAAAGCATTTTCCGTTTTGTTCCTTCTCACTAAAACTCAAATTATTCAAAAGCTTTCATATTCATTCAGCCATGAATTTTATTTGCTTTATTTTAAGCTCTGAGTGCACTTGATTTTAGCACCTAGTTATAATTTTAATTCAATTACACAGCTCTGTTAGAAGCCCAAGAATATCACTGAAAGTGAAACTGCACAGATTCACTCTTGGTCTTCACGTCACTGGTTCTCATCAGGGGCCTTTGATGTAGTTCCGGGGAAAGAGGCAAACTATCCCTATCTCTTTGAGCATTAGTAGTTTGCATCGGCTAGGGACACACAAAGCATATATGATTATGTAGCCATATGTTGGTGATTAATATTTTCTAGAACTATCCGAGGGCTATTCCCCTGAATTGTGATTAAAATAGCATGTGGATAATAACACCCAATAAATGAATTGCATTTACCAAATACAGTCCTAGCTGGAACTGATTCCTTATTAATCCAGAATGAAACTTGAGAAAGAATCACCGTCATTATGCATGGGATATATGTCTGAATCATAAAATATCCCATCTTCCGTCTTAGGTGGAAGTAAACTGTCATAACAATGTATTCACCTGCCACAAAGACACACAAAAAAGAATGTATTATTGATTCCGTGGGCAATTGTTCAATAGCTTCATGATCACATTTCAGAATAACAAACCATATTCTAAGCAAAATAATTATCTTCTTGCCTAATACTAATAATGAGAACTGCATTGATTCTTAACAAGTGAGAAGGGCAGACAAATGATTTTGGACATAATTATTAAGAAAACCACTTTTGTTCCTTGTCACCATTAAGCAGTTTAATAAATTGGACTATAACTTCATAAAGGTGGCTGCAATGATTTTTACTTTAAAGTTTTAATACTGCTATAGTAATCACCTTTCATTTTCAGTAATTCTTGAGAATAGAATTTAAACCAAACTTTTATATAAAATCACTAGAACAAGATGTAAGATTTAATTTTTAAAAGAAATGAAACACAGAAATTTCATTTATATGTAAAATATGCAAAATCAGCAGCTGAGGAGATAGTAGAATAAATGCTTGCTTGGCAAGCACAAGGCCCTGAGTTCAATCCCTGGCTTCACAAAAATAAATAAATAAATATGTAAAGTCATATATGAACATACATATTTCATATATATGCACACTTACGAAAGAACTCCTAAATTTAAGGAAAGTTTTATATTTATAAATGCTACATGCATGAACAAAAATACAAATATATATAACACAAACAATCTAAACCGCTAATAAACTAAATCTTAAAATTTTGGCAACCATTCTTTTTTGTTTGCATTTATTTACTTATTCATTTGTTTGATACAGTGTATTTTTTAAAAAATGTATTTGGTTGTTACAAGGTCTCATTAAGCAGCTTGGATTCATCAGCCTCCCCAGCACTGGGAATACAGGTGTACACCACTATGCCAAAACTCTGTGGCTGGTTCAGCCAGCTCTGGGGGCAGGGCTGGTGTGTCATGTGTTGCCAGGGATTTAACCACCTCTCTGAGCTTGCCTAAGCTTGCCTAAGCTGGTGTTTTCATCTGCTGAGCTATCTCGCTGGCCCTTGATACAGGGACTTGCTATGCAGTTTAGACTTGGAGTGATCATCCTGTCTCAGCCTCCCTAGTACTGGGATTATAGGCTTGAGTCACGACACCTGATTAAGGGTCAGGCAGGGCTTGTGATACCAGGGATCGAACTCAGAACCTTGCATTTTCCAGGCAGGCATTTATGCCACTGAGCTATTATTTCCCAGCCCCTTGGTAACCAATCTTAACTACTTTTACTCTTTCATCAAACAAACAAACAAACAAACACCCCCCCCCAAAAAAAAAAAAAAAACCCAAAAAACACTAGGGCATAATTTAGGATGCAGTGGTCTCATCCACACTGAGGCAATTTACATACCTCAGTTGCTCCAGATATGTTAAGCCCTATATGCAGAATGGAAAATGCTTATCTTTTTTAAAGAACTCATAAGAAGTGCCCTGTTAGAAGCCTACTGTATAGTGTTACGATTAATGTGAAGAAGGTGTCCTTCAAATGATGATAAATATGACTGCTATTAGGAAGATCAAAATCATGACATTTAAAGGACAAGAAGAATGATATTCATTTCATGACTTGTGTGGATTTCTATAAAGTCATTTAGAAATAAAAGATAGATTAAATATGTTTAATAAGAGCTTGTAGATCCATTTTATTTTTATAATGAATTTTCTCTCATTTTACTTTAATTTTTAAACCAGTTTATCGGTTATAATTGGCACATAAAATACATATAAATATTTAATGTGTACAACTTGGTTTGAAGGAAGGCATCCATCTGAGAAACCATCACCATCATCTGTGTCATAGTTATCCTTCACTTCCAAAATTTCTTCTCATTTTTTATTTATTATTTTTGAGATAAGAATACCGAATATCAGGGCTGGGAATAGTTTAGCAGCCCAGAACCTGCCTGGCAAGCACAAAGTTGTGAGTTCGATTCCTTAATTCCCAAAATAAGAAAAAAAAAAAAAAAAAGAAAAGAACACTCGAAATCTATTCTACTAACACATATTTAACTGCTGTTAACAGTAGGCACTATCTCTAGGACATTTTGAAAAGGCACCATTTAACGGATCAGGAAAGGAACTCTTGTCAGACACTGAGGATCTCCAAAAATATTTCACCTGGACAGATAAAAGTGTCCTGCGGAAGGCCACTGTGCAGTTCCACAGGTGAGGCGTAGATGACGCCCTTAACTTTCCACCTCTACCACCTGAATTTTCAACTTCTCAGCTTCCAGAACAGTGAGAAAAACATTTCTGTTTTTTAATAACTACTTGGCTTTCAGAAGTTAGGACTAAAACAGCTCTCATCAAAACTTAGTATTTTCCTGGTGACACAACTACATCAAAACAATAAGCCATAGGGGCCCAGCAGGATGGCTCAGTGGTCTAAAGTGCCTGCTTAGGAAAGCTTGGGTGGCTTCAGGGACCGACCGCGGTTGGATCCCCGGCACCACATGCTGTGCCAGCCCTGCCCTTGGGGCAGGCTGAGCCGGCCATAAAAATAAATAAATAAGCAAACAAAAGTTCTGAAACAAGAAAAAAATTAAATTAAATTTAAAAAAATAAGCCATAAATTAGCTGATTTTTCCTGATCAATAAGATGAAAACTAAATCCTATGATTCCATTCACATTCTAAAACTAAAAATAATGAATAATCATCATTCATTTACTTACGTGACAACACTAGTGTCTATCCTCACTATATTTTATGTTTAACCTTTAGCTTTTACTTTGGAAAATAAAAGGAGAGTGTGACTTAATAATGGGACAAGACATATTTTCATATAACATCAAAAAGGCAGACTCAGAGTTCTTGTCTCACATTTTTGTTGAGTTAATAGAAAGAGAAGAAATTTTTTTCTTCTCTCTTTCCTTACCAATATCGATCAGAAAATTCTTCGTGTCTACACCCTATGCTCTGTATAACTATTATGAAGGCAACACTATTCAATGTGTCAATTATTGAGAATGTACTACTAACATGTTTTGAAACTTTTATTGTTATTTCTTATTAAAAATGATAAAAATAAAATAAAATAAAATGAAGTATTACTCTTTTAGAGAAAAAATACATTTGATAGCTGATGTTTGTGTCTAAATAAGAAACCAACTCTCACATCTCACCAACGCAGAATTTACTTTAAACTGAAATAAGATTATAAATAAAAATAAAGAAATTTTGAGCTATGCATCAATTCTATTTCTAGAAATGTTTTTTTTTTTTTTTTTTTTTTTTTTTTTTCTCTGAAAATACTAGATATTTCATTAAAAAAAAATGCTAGGGTAGCCGGGCGTGGTGGCGCACTCCTGTAATCCCAGCACTCGGGAGGCTGAGGCAGGAGGATCGGTGAGAATTCGAGACCAGCCTGGGCTACAAAACTGAGCTCAAGGCCAGCCTGAACTGTACAGCGAGACCCTGTCTCAAAAAGACAAAAAAAAAAAAAAAAAAAAAAAAAAAAAAAAAAAAAAAAAAAAAAATGCTAGGGCAAAACTCTGTTGCTGGTGCAGAGAACATATTGAATTTGAGCCTTAAAGATCTGACCTGTAATTGACTTGATAGTCTCACTTGATACTGTCTGCCCAATCAGATCGTATTGAACTAAGCTGGAAGACTCCTTCGGCACTTCCACTGATTTCTCGGGACCCTTTGTCCAGGTATAAATCATCTCACTCTTTGGATATGCATCTGAATGTGAAAAGAAAATATGGTTAGAGTCAGGGCTTCTCTTTTGTCGGCAGTGGCAATCCACATGTGAGAATGTGACACGTGTTCAAGAAAGATGGAATAAATGAAACTTAGCTTTCATTATGTTTTATTCAGACATGTTTATAATTTAGGAACCCAGATATTAAATAAATAGCTTTGCAATTAAGCAAAATTTACTGGGCTTGTGCCAAAGAATTGGAGAAGAGATGAAAATTGAGGCATCCACAAGGCTTCATATGCATTGATGCACTTGGACATGTTTTCATGCTAATGAGATGGGCAGCTGAAAACAGATTATTAACCCCCCAGACAGCACTGTCAAACTCCTACTGTTTTCATTTCTCTACTCCAGTGCTTGACCAGCACTGACTTCTTCCATCCTAAAGCAGCTCTTCCATTTAGACATGTACCAGATGCTCCCTCTAGCAACACAAAAAACTGAAAGATTAAAAACAAATTCTACTGGTGGGGGAGCTCGCCAGGGGTCACTGCTTCTAGCCTCTGCCTTTGGGAAATATCCAGGCTATTTGGTAACCATTGTACAGTGACAACTGGCTATGCTGTTTGTAAAGCTCTCCAGGGAATATAATTACACAACCAGCTCCACTACCTTTAAACTCTTACAATCAGTACATCTCCTCTTCTGTCTTCAACAAATCCTTCCCAGTAGCGATTTAAGCCCATTTTCTATTATTTGGTGTTCAGTGAAAATGGAGACCAGCTGCTTGCTTACCACTCTTCCCAGAACAGATAGCTTGGCTCACACACAAATAAGTTCCAAAGAACCCAAATGAATTGTATATCACTGCTCCCTGCCTGCTCTCTACAAACCTCCCTAAAATGGCTAGAACACAGGTGGTCCTCAGTGAAATTGCTTAATTCTACTAAAGAAATCCAAACCTGGAGAGAATCTCTTTACAAATGACCTTGCAAAACAAACCAGGAGGCTTGTGTTGTCATTTTTGTTGTTACCCACCTATATGTCAGCATTTAGCTCTTGTGATTTATTCATACCATGTTATGTATTGAAAGCCCTGTACATTGTGCTCCTGTCTGTGATATTTTAAATTAGGTATCCTTCTCTTGACTACCATACTTTGCTAGAACAGCCCTTTTTTCTTTCCCAGCATTTCTCATTCCTCTGAACTATGATAGAAGTGTTCTTTTCTCTTTCCAGAAAATTATAGTGTCCTTACTTGCCAAATACGATGTGCATCTCTTTGAAATTTCTGATTGAAAAACATCAGCTTCCAAAATGTGAGGTCTTTATTTTATACAAAGACAACCATGTTTAAGTCACCCAGAAGTGAGCTTTTTTTTATGAGAACAAGATGGAGTGAGAGGGGGGAAGACAGACTTTCTCCAGATAACTATTTTGTGTGGAATTTTAATTCTTGCGATACAACTGCATTTTAATTCTGGCCCCAGTGAGATCTCACTTTGTGTCTATGCACTTTTTCTGTTTTTATCTTCTCTCATTCCAACATTGGTCAGGGAGCAAATGACTTTGCCTAGCTTCAAGTTAGCTCACTAAATATTGTGATTGCTAGGGTTATAAAAAGAATGGCGACTGCCAATGCTCATTAAGTTAAGCAATGAGCAATGCTAACAGCAGGCAACTGTTTCCCAATCAGTGCAAGGATGAGTCTGAAGCAATAGTGAAAGCCAGCCAGAATCTATTTTTGGTAGATTCTGATTGAATTGCATGTGGAGGCAGACCTTGGAAGAGCAATCACATCTCCTTGCCGTCAGAGAAGGGGGTTTGAGGAGAGGAATCTCAGGCTCTTTCCTATCCATTCATCTTCCTTTTGACTTGGTCTTTACAAAGTTTGCTAAACATGTCTAGTTCCCACACACTCCTTCACCATCATTCTAGCCTAAATCACGGCTGTCTTTCTTTATACTAACACAACAGACTCCAGCTTTCTTTTACTTTTATTCCTGTCTGTTTTAACCCATTCTCTACAAAAGGCTCAGCTGGAATCAGGAAACCTCAATGGAAGGGAGCCATGCTTCTCTGTAAAACCTTGCAAGGCCTTCCCTTAGCTTTTAGATAAGTCCAAAGTCCTTACTATGGTCTGTAAGGGATGATATTCTCGCACATCTTCATCATCTACTGTGCTTTCTTTGTGTTTCAACCACTACTAGTGCTGCTCATGCTGTTTTAACCTGTATCATGTAACCAAATTAGGACGGTGATATTTTTTTTCCATTTTCAGGCCAGTTATAAAGGTCTTTTCCTACCAAAGACACTTAAATTTGCAAACAATAAAACATATTTTTGCACTTTCTGTGTTACATCACCAACACATACAGTTCAAATGTGCTTAAGTCTCACAACTGGCCATGATTTATTAATCATGACTCAATCTATCCAAGGTTATCTGTACAGGCATGTTTTTATTTCTGGATAAGGGAGTTTTAGTTCCTCATTTAAAATGTTAGTGAAACTCATATCTTGGATGATTTTTTGTCATGAATAATAGCTTATATTTTAGATTATGGAAAATCTACATATATAAATATCATCTGGCATGGAATAATCAGAAATTTGAACAAAATTTCTATTATAACTTACAACTCCCAAATTTCAAAGGGCACGCATGACCATCCATGGGAAAATCCACCAATCTCATGGGACACTCCGCACTTATAGTGAGTCTATGATGGAAAAATGCAATTCAATTAGAATTAATTATAAATTTTATTAATAAAATTAAATTTAATTATTCTGTCATATGTAACTATTTAATTCGTGGTTATTAAATTATTTTAATTATTGTTAATTTAATTATTAAACTTAATTGTATGGGTCCCCAAAATGAGAGGGAAAGAGAGATGGATGAAAGGAAAGGAAAAAGGAGGTAGACAGGGAAAAGAAGGGGAATAAAGCATAAGACAGAACACACAAAAAATGATTACCTCATTGTGTATAAAATAGTACCATTTCTCATAATTCTAAAAAGTTTATTTGGGGCTGTCATATTATGTGAAACAGATTTCTTTCCATTCCTGAAGAAAGTATCAGGGGTCCATACTTTTGTTACCATCATGTTATTCAGCCTCAAAATTTCAATAGGGCCATCATATTTTAGCCTTTTGTCAATCCATGTCTGTCTGAAGAACACATCCATTGTATATTCCTAGGGAAATTAATTCAGGACCTATTCAAATCACATATAACTGCATATATATGTGTAGAAAACACATTAAATCTAACCTCTTTCCCACTCAGAGGAAAACATTACTCCAAATGAAATGAATAGAAGCAAAAATGACCCACATCAATAAAGTAAAAAGATTCTCAGTAGAATTGGTTATATCTATCTTGATCCCTTCATCTTCTACCTCATAGGAAATAAATTGTCCCAGAAATTAATTATTCAAAAATAATTATTGTAATTTAATAAAGCTGTCCAGCCAGGGCCAGGTAATTGCAGAAATGCTTTAGCTTAGACCAGAAAGCAAAAATCAGTGAATGATAAATTATATAATTAATGATCAAATTGAAAGCATATCTTAAGATGAAGATGTTTAAAACATAAATTTGTTTTCAGCAAGTTTATTAAAATCAGTCAAATAAACCTAGAGTTTCTGATCATAAGTATCTTAGGCTCAAGAAAAAAATAAAGTAGGCTATTTTGTCATTTTAAATAAATACATTTAATACAATACAACACTACTGGATGGGTAAAGTCTTCCTGACAGGTCTTAGCAATTAAGCATGAGATAGGGAAGAAGAGATTTAAAAGAAGGAACAGGAAGAAGTAGCTCAGTCAACATGAAGTAGCACATGTGATTAGGGTTGTACACCAGGCAGACCCATAATGAATACCAAAACTTACTGATATTTCTCATTTTCTACTCAATAGCTTTCAAAAGAAAACAGAACTATATCCCATATTATGCTATGGAACTAGTAAGAAGAAAGTTCTTTTTTTTTTTTTTTTAAAATAACTCTGAATCTATATATACTCAAATGTAAGAGAGCTGAAATGCCTGAAATTCAGTACTTTTACTTCTTATAAGCTTTTAAGTTTAATTTCACCACTCTGACTTTCCGAGTTTGTGTAATTGACTCAAAAAGACATATTGACTCTTCTCTGGCATGTTTTCTTCAAACCTCAAAAGGTACCTTAAGTTACTTGAACACTTACCATTTCAACATCAGAAACAGGTCCAAAACTGGTGACATATATATCAGTTTTCACTTCTGTAACAGGACCTAGTAAAAATGAAGTAAGTAAGTGAAAAAATAATTACAATTTTACAGCCTTGGAGAGTAAGGTAAATAGAATAAACATAGATAGAAATACCATGTTCTTGTGAGAATCTTCAGTGAAGTAATAAATTTCTAAAAAGCATGTAGACTGAAATACAATCAATCCAGGAAATATTGTTTGTTTAAAGGGGAAAAAATATCCATTTACTTACAGGCTTCAAAGATACATCACCCCTGGGCACTGTTGCAACATGCAGTGTAGAGACGCTGAAGCTTTTAGCTTTTGTGATTTTTTTTTTTTTTAGTAGCCTATCATCTGATTGTGCTTAATAAAGAAGTGAGCTATGAAAAAGAGGAAATGTGGTCATAAGAGTAAAGAGGAAAAAATAAAGAGCGAAGAGGAGAAAACCCAAAAGAATTTCATTAGAGACTTTGAAGGTGGTGGTAATAACTTTAACAATGGGCATGCTATCCACTGTTGATGGGGTCAAAACACAGTTGTCCTTTGAGATATCTTCATTCATACTTGGCCTACCAAATTACTCTGGTTCTCACTAGCATCAAACACACCTATCAGAGAAGTTTTACAGAGCTCTAACTAAGCACAGTAACTGTCATGAATGTACTCATTCCACATTAGTTTATTTTTTAATCTCATAGCAGCCATTACTCAGATTCCCTCTTATGTCTAAGTAAAACTGGTCCAAGAACAAGCATAGGGGTGTTTTGGGAGAAAGGAAAAGGGAAACAATGACCATAATATGGCTGACAGACTTTAGACAAAGAAACATTACCACCATCTGGGTGGAGTATGTTTAAAATCTAGATTCTGGAGTCTAAATTTGGCTCCAACAGATTCTAGTTGTATGATTTTTGGTTAGGTCACATATCTCCTTATGCAAATATTTTAATGACTATTAAGGGCATTAGATGAGATAACAGATGTAAATCATTTTTTTTAGTCACTAGATGATGTGTTCAATAATGATACTAGTTGTATTTATTGCCAAAAGAAAACACAGAAATTGTTGCTCTCCTTGAACATAGTTTCTTAAGTAGTAGTTTAAAGCTGTATGACCTGAGCCTATGTACTCACAATTAGAATTGATAACATATGCCATCAAGATGGAATATATCTCTTGGATAGAGGCAAGAAAATTCGATTTATACTCAGAAGACTAAAAGCAATTATTATCGTTTAATGCTACAAATCAAAACTTGGCCCATAAAAATGAATCCAAATTTTACTCACTCTAAAACATGAAGATTTAGATACACTAAGATAGAGGGAGAGGGGCCCAGCAGGATAGCTCAGTGGTCTAAAGCACCTGCTTGGGAAAGCTTGGGCGGCTTCAGGGACAATGGTTCGATCCCCGGCACCACATGCTGTGCCAGCTATGCCTTTGGGGTGGGCTGAGCCGACCATAAAAATGAGCGAATAAACAAAGGTTCTGAAACAAGAAAAAAAATAAAATTAAAAAAAAGATAGAGGGAGAATGATAAAATTCTTTATTGTAGCCGGGCGTGGTGGCGTACGCCTGTAATCCCAGCACTTGGGAGGCGGAGGCAGGAGGATCGGTGCGAGTTCGAGACCAGCCTGGGCTACAAAAGTGAGCTCAAGGCCAGCCTCAACTGCATAGTGAGACCCTGTCTCAAAAAGACAAAAAAAAAAAATTATTTATTGAATGAGTATCTTATAAAAGCACAGCCTTTAAAAGTATAGTGAAAAAAAAAATATAACATATGCCCATCTTTCATAGCCTACATGTTTTTTTCAAAACATTGCATCTTTAAAAAGTAGAGAAGTTAAATTTCATTTGAATGAAAAATTGGAAAACTAAGAGAGTAGCTATAATCTCATTAAAGTTAAATTGTCCTAGAAATGGGTAATATAAGAAGCAGGTAATATGCATTAAACCCTAGAATACAGTTGTCTCATTCAAACAGGTTTAAATGTGGAAGACGTCACTCTGCTAATTATTTAAGGACAGATAATCAGGAATACTCTATCACTGTAAGTCAGGGCAAAAGGACAGAGATGACTGGACAGTTAAGGTCCATTGTGTCTAACAACTGGGTAGGAGTCCTAAAACGCCAAAAGTCACTTTGAAAATAATTTTGGGGCAGTAATCCTAAAGCTTTAACTACATCTGTGCCACTTGGAGGCTTACTAAAGCACAGATTGCTGGACCACACTCCCAGATTTTCTGACTTAGTAGGTGTAAGGTATGGTCCAACAGTTTGCATGTCTAACAAGTTCCTATGTATGGCTGCTCAGTTTCCTAACATGTATAGGAAGAGGCATAGTTCATTTGTTCTTAAAACAGTATTTATAACACTGTACTCTATAATATAACGATATCAGAGGCATTCCAAGACAGTAAGCTAATCTAAGGGAATGAAGAATTAGGCAACATTTTTATTACTTCATTGTAAGGTGTATGGCATATGCTAATTCTTATGGTTATAATCCTTCCATGGTAAGAACAGGTGTTCTAAAATCCTTACACCATATACTAGTCTTTTAACAATTCTTTTTTAAAATTTATTTTATCATTTATTTATTTTTTTACAATAGTTAATACATTGCATAATGTTGTCTTCATTGTAGTTGTTCAGAGTACTTGTGTTCAGAACTATAGCCCCATTATTTCTTTGTAACATTATTTTGTATCTGCCATTACATGATTTCATGGTTGAGATTGAGTGACTTCCTAAAAGTTTAAGATTGGTGAAGGGATTTTACTTGGTACTCACTCAGTAAATACTGGAGGTAGTGCCTGTTACATGCCAGGTCCTGTGACAGCACTAATGCCGCCATAGTAAAGGAGACTGATGAGTCTCACTAGTAAACAAATAAATGACAGAATGTCATCCTAGGATAAACGCTATCACGGGATCGGGTGTTCAGAGTGGGACACTCTGGGAAAGTCACGTTTCCCGGAACATGTGTAACCGGAAGAGCTGGATCTCAGGTGGGAAGCACTGTGCAGTACCAAGGTCAAGCTCAGGGAAAGGCTTTACTGAAGAAAAGAAGTCAGCGAGGTTGAAGCAAAACAAAGGAGGAGAGAAAGACAAGAACTGAAAGTCACAAAGAGAATAAAGACCTGGATGTCGTAGGCTGAGCATCTACCCCAGAGAGCATATTCTGAAAAGTGGCATCTTTTAAGCAAACTATTTATAGATGCTTTGTGTCATGGTGCCTGCTGCTAAAATCACATGAAAAAGAGCTTGGAAGGATGCCAGTGGAAGATAGAGAGACGCATAAAGAGATTGTTATGGAATAAATTATATTCCCAAATTCACATGCTGAAACCTTAACTCTCAGAACCATGAAATGTGACCATATTAGGAGATAAGGCCTTTAAGTAGAGGCCATTACATTAAAATGAAGTCAGTGAAGTGAGTTCTAATCTGATATGATAATGTCCTTACCCAAAGGAGGTTAGAACACAGGCACACATCTGAGAAACACCATGTAAAGATCTTAAAAGGTGACTGAATCTCTAAGCCAGAGAAAGAGTTTGTAAGCATCTTTTTGTTGACTCCTTGATATCTCAAGAACTGTGAAAAAAAATTATGCTGCTTACATCAGCTGGTCCTTAATTCTTGTTCTGGCAGTCTTAGCAAGTGAACACAGACATTATTTCTTCTTGTTCTACCCCACCCTGATGTTCCTTCTTTTGATATTTAGGTTAGCTCTGACTTTGCTTACAGCCCGCAGTAAAAAGTTCAATTTGATTTTCATTCTGTTTTTGGTACAGGTCCTTTCTATGCAGCTTGGACTTGTAGCGTTCCTCCTGTCTCAGCCTTCCCAGCACTGCAATTACAGGCATGCATCACCACACCCAGTTTCAGTGGCCTGCATGGCATGGCAGGGGGCCAGCAATGGTACCAGAGATCAAACCCAGGTCTTTCCACTTGCCAGGTAGGTGCTTAGACCACTGAGCTCTCTCCCTAGCACCTAGTTTGACTTTCTTAATTGATGACAGGACAGTAAGGGCTTGAAATAGGGAATAATATGATTTAATTGATTTTTTTCAAAGTCATTCTGGAAGATGTATGTACAATAAATTTTAGGATGGCTAGAGCCTGAGAAGGGCTTCTGAAAAGGTTGCTATCCTAGTCATGCTGAAAGATGATGGTGGCTGGGATCAGCAAGGTTGCACTGGGGATGGAAAGTGGCACCTGTGCCTATAGAAGACAGGATTTTTCCAACATGTGATCAGCAGAAATATAGTAATTATTATTTAGTGAAGATCTGTGATGTGTAAAGTATATTACTAAGTTCTTCCCATATACTATTTTGTTTAAACCTTGCCTCTTTCATTATGAAAATGTTTTGGATTTAGAAATAGTTCATAAAGGCCAAATACTCCATGCTAAAGCCATAATTCTAACTCCCTTGCATTATTTTCCAAAGTGTATTCTAGCTTTACTATACCATTATATGTCACAAAATAATAAAGTAGTGTAAAATTTTATATTTAGGATTTATTAAAAATTCTACACCTACATTTGCTGTTTTGTCCATGCATTGCCCTTCTTCTAAATCCTACTTAGCCCGATGTGACCTACCTTTTGACCTGTAAGAGCGAAGATGGAACCTGTATCCTCTTTGAAGTCCAAAACTGACATAACACTTTGCAAAACTAGGTGCTGAATAACTATGCATTTCATTATGTGTCTAATATCATCTCGGTAGTGATTTAAAGCCCCCTCAAAAACTTAGGATTCATTTTCTGAATTAGATAAGCTAAAAATACTTCTTAATTAGAACAAAAACTATGTCTTATTTATATTTGTATTCTCTCATGGAACCAATAGCAAGCCTTAACAGGTTACTGAAAAATCAGTTGTCAATGAATAATGGTCGCTATGCAATTAAAAATAATTCTTAGAGACGCTTCCTTTAATACTACTATTTAGAATGTTCAAATCAACCTTACTAAGAGCATAATTACATAGAAACGAGATCATTTTGAGCTTGGAAAGACTCCTTCCCATAATTTTACATGCATTTGTGTATCATCAAAGACATCTTTTATTACAAAATCTTTCTTCTTTGGCAATAGGAAAATTTTGTTTTTATTCTTTTTTTTCTTTTACCTTCTGTTTTGGGGGACAGGAAAATCTTTTAATCCTGCAATCATGGTAGCTAATCTCTGAGGCAAATAAGGTGATTTTCAACAAGTCTTTGAAGAAAGCCAAGACTAACAAAATCAGCTACATATTCTTGTTTAATTTTGATTTCAGCTCACTGGGAAAGAGGAAAGGCAATCAACCATGTGTTGGATAATTTTTCACAGACTTGGTTAAAAGGTACTGTGATTTAACGTCATCTCCAAGAATGACCTCCAATAAGATTTAAGGTGCTTTTACGATCTTAAATCTAGCCAGTTCTTATTCTCCACATTGTCTGTGTAACTGGCAACTGAGAAAATAATTATGACTTTTGAGGCTACTACAGAATGCATCCAGCCACATCTTATAAAATACTAGCCATGTCCAAATTAAAAGGACTATTACTTAGGAGACAAAACAACATCAAAGAATCAAGTGAAATATATAAATATCAATTTTTACTTGTCATTTACAAAATATAGAAAGACAACAGCTATTCATTGATATAAGTGAGAAAGCAAAAATCACTAGAGAGTTATGGAAGTTTCTTTTAGTTAAAAGTTGTTCATAATGGGGAACTTTTGTATCATATGACTGTGCTATCAATAGTTGTCTATTTTGTAAACAATTAAAGCCATCCAATGAAAAACATGATATATGTCCAAAATATGAAAAGGATCAGTTCACTGAGAAATCCTTTTTTATTTTTATTTTTTCTGGAACCAGAGATTGAACTTAGTACCTTACACTTGCCAGGCAGGCACTTGTGCCCCTGAGCTCTCTCCCCGGCCCCCCAAAATTCTTAAGGATACATACATTTGAAAATATGTTGAATTACACTAAAACATTATATAAACCAGAAAACTTCAAATTCTTTTATAATAAATGCAATTTCAAGCACTTGAATTGAAGCACATGTATCTGCACACAGCATGTGCACAGACACACACATTTCACTGGTGTTAAACAGTATATGGATCCTGAGATTCATTTTAATTGTAAAATGGAGTTTATTTTTGTAAATTACCCATGAAAAAACAGTTTAACATTATCTTGACAAGTTGAACTACCACTTATATGAAGATCCAGGAAAAAAATCTATTCCATATATGCAAAAGCAACTATTGCACATTTACAGCAGGAAATTTGGGAAGGAGTATTCACAGTAATGCAATCTTGGAAATAAGCAAAGAGTCTATTGCCAGCAGGGTAGATGATTAAGCTTATTCCTAGGCAAAGGAAATATCACATAACAGTCAAAATGACCACTCTGTAACAGTATGCAACAGAGAGAATGAATCTTACCAATATAGAATTAAGCTGTAAAAATATCAAAATATTATATGTACCAAGTTCAAGGAAATTATATATATATCTATATATCTATATATATATATATATATATAGATAGGTATAGATATAGATATAGATATATTTTTAAAAATACAGAACCTTACTAAAACCAAAATAAAAAAAATGGATCAAACAAATAAATATTAGCACAGAAACACTAAATCTTCTAGAAATAGAATAGGTAGAATGCTTGAAGACATAGGTAGAGGCAAAGTCTTTAGGAGCAAAGCTCTTATTCACAGGAATTATCACAAAGAACCAACAGCTAGGATCTCATCTCACTAGAGAGCTTTTGTAGAGCAACAGAGGGAAGAGACAACCTGTAGATTGGGAAAAAAATTAGCCAGCTGTTCTTCAGAAAAGTATCTAATCTCTAAAACATAAAGAACTGAAAAAATATGACCCTTCAAATTCAAAGACTCAACCAAAAAATAGGCATCAAAGATGAATAGATACTTCTCAGAAGATGGCAGGAAAATAAATGTATAAAAAATGTTCAGCATTACCAGTTATTTGATAAATGCAAATTAAAGCAATGCTAAGATTCCATCTCATTCCAGAAAGAATGATTGGTATGAAGAAAACACTAATAATAAATGCTGGAGGGGATGTGGAGAAAAAGAAGCCCCTCCTGTTGTTGGTGGGGATGTAGACTGATGCAACCACTATGGAAATTAGTGTGCCTGTTATTCTAAAACATGGAATAAAGGTCCTATTTGAACCAGCTATTCCCCTTCTGGTTATTTTCATGGAAGAATTAAGTGCATCATGCCACAATGATAAATGAGCACCCATGTTTATAATTATAAATATGTGAAATATTGTAGTAGCTAAATCTTGGAAATAATTCAGATGCCCATCAACCAAGGAACTGACAAGATGTGCTTTTTTAACATAACAGTATATTACTTAACCTTAAAGAAAGATAAAAGTGAGACAGTTATAGCTGAATGGATGGACTGTGAGACCATAATCATATGTGAAATAAATTGGACACACTTGTGGATCATCGCCCTGGTGCAAGAAACTTGAAGTGTAAATAAGGACAAAAATGCAGGGCTGAGGAGATAGCTCAGCGATCTAAGAGCCCGCCTGGCAAGGGCAAGGACAAGGACAAGGTTTGGTCGCCAGCACTGCGTTCCATGCTGGCCCCATGTAAGCTTGCCATAGAAACCAGGCATGCTGGCTCATGCTTGTCATCCCAGTACTGGGGATGCAGACCAATGAGGACGACTCAAGTCCAAACTGTGTAGTAAGAATTTGTGCCAAATAAATAAAAGATAAGAAAGGGAACAAAAATATACAATAGATATTGTAAAATAGAAAGAAACTATTCAAAAAGAAAAGGGAACTAGGGAGAGGGAAGGGAAATGAAGAGAAAGAAAAAATGAAAAAAATAAGGACAAAATGAAAATGGAATTTTGCATACAGAAGTGGGTGTGAAAGAGTGGGATAAGAATGGGGAAAAAGAGCAATGAAGATATATAATTTATACATACAAGTTCCTATTATGAATGTGGTTATTATGTGTTCCTAAATAATACCAATAAACTTAAATAAAAATTTTTAAAGGCAGATAATCTAAAAGGATATTCAAAGAAAAGCTACGAAAAATGTATTAAGGACTCACAGTTGTGGTTACTCTGGTAGGGAAAGAAAACATGTGGGTAGAATAAAAGTTCTCATGGTCTTTTTTGTGATAACTAATGGTTTAATTCTTATATTTTAATAAACAAATTAATAAATAGATGAATGAAGATCAAATTAGGTGCAGGCATATAATAAGAATATATTATGAAGTAATAATCATTTTTCAAGAATTCAGTTATGGGCACCTGAGGTTTTTAGGCAAAATCTATTTTAAAAGGCCTATAATACGTGCCCAGCAGGATGGCTCAGTGGTGTAAAGCACCTGCTTAGGAAAGCTTAGGCGGCTTCAGGGACCATGGTTCGATACCCGGCACCACATGCTGTGCCATCCCTGCCCTCAGGGCAGGCTGAGCCAGCCATAAAAATAAATAAACAAACAAAAGTTCTGAAACAAGAAAAAAAAATCTTAAAAAAATTAAATAAAAAATAAATAAAAGGCCTACAACAAAAACTAGTAACAATTAAGTATATACAAACGCAATGTTATATATTTTGTATGAAAAAATGTAGCAACTTATTGAAATAGTCCATCATTTCTTTAAATAGCCACCATTTCTTTAATGTTCTATAATATGTATCTTACAGACTATTTTAGAAAATGACAAAGCATCTCATGTATCCTTATCATAAAAATGCATAAATATAGCAAGATTCTAGTACTTTTATTTTAAAAAACTGAAAGCATAAGAAATCAAGTTCGTGCCCTGAATCCTGTCTTCACTGATCTCCTAAAAGAATCTTTCAGCCGTCCCTTCCCTCCACTGCAATATTAAATTAACCTCTAATAAATTATCCTCTATAGTAACAAATGATGATATTGCTGGCCTTAAGAAAGCAATAATCCTCCCTTTATCTTCTCTTTCATATTTAAACTTCTGGGAAAATTCTCTACACACTTTTTCAAATTCTTTTTTTCTTATTCACTCTGTCTTCTACTATGATTCAGCTTTCACATTCAAAACCACTGAAATTTCTTTAACTAATACCACCAGTTTCCCCATATTGATAGCACTGTTCCTACAAATTTGAAAGTAATCTATTTCTCTTCTTTTAATGAAGCCCTCTTTATTCTGACTCTATATGTCATTTCTTTGTTCCCTGTACAAATCTTCAATGATATTTCTCCCAGTCTCTCTAAAATCACCCAGTCTGACTTCCACACCCACCATGACACCAAAGCCATTCTTATCAGAATTGCAAACACATACACACACATACATTACACACACACATACACACACATACACAATCCAGCTGTCAGTTTTAATCTCTTATCTTCCATGTTCCATTACAAGCATTTCACTTTACTGAAATAATTACTTTTTTTTAAACTTTACTCCTGTTCTCTGCCTCTCTGTCTCTCTCTGTCTCTGTCTGTCTCTGTCTCTGTCTCTGTCTCTGTCTCTGTCTCTGTCTCTCTCTCTCTCTCTCTCTGAATATTCTTGCTGCAGCATCCCTTTCAACAGGCTACTCCTTCTCAGGCTTCCTGGGACAAAATCCTCCTCCTCTTGCTCCACCTCTTAACATCAAAGACATCATATCTCAAGAACTGCCTGTCTTCTATATCTGTCTTTTTCCCCTGGTGACCATGTTTGTTAATCTTAAGTCTTTAACCTCCATTTATGTGGACATATTCCTTATTTCTAAAAATCTCATCTTTGCTGTCTCTAGCAGGCATCTCGAACTTAATGCAAACTGCTCATCCATGCACCTTTTGTTTCTGCTACGGTCTTGACAACTCTATTTTTCTAGATGTTTGGATCCATCCTTAACAACTTTCTCCTTTCTTTCATATCCCACATTCCAGCTGCCATCCCTTGACTGTGATTGCAAAACACAGCCATATCTTTGAAACTGAGAAGCTTCCCTGCTGGTCTCTTGGACGAAGTGTTCATCATCTCTTACCTGACTTACTGTAAAACCTCTCCACCTCTGTTCTTGCTTCTGACTGACTGTTCTCAACACAATAGTCAAAAGGAGCCTTAGAAAACTAATCAGTTCAGGACATGCTCCTCTAAAAATCGCTCCAGTTGCATCTGATCTGACTCAGAGTACAAGCCAAGCCTTGCAGCCTGCAGAGCTTTACATAATCTTCTCTTTTTATCACACAGATCTCTTCTTATTCCTCAGCCTTTCCTGTAATACCCGACCCTGTATGCATCTAAAGCTGTTATCCACCATGTTTATGTCAAATATCGTTTTTGCCAGCACTCTTTAACTACCTAAGTTAAAATGACAATTACTCTCCAGCAGTTGATTGATGTCTAAAGCACTGCACAGTTCATTCATGTCTGTTGCTTAGTTTCTATCTATTCAATTCAATGCATGTTTCTGCTTGAAGGGAAATAAAGTCCTTCCTATTATTATCAGATGATACCATCCTTACACACTTTCTCAAAATAGTATTTGAGAAATTATTTATTACTTTTTTTTGCAGCCAAGCTACCATATCAGAGAGATCATCAATTCTCTGTCAAATGAAATGCCTAAAAATATCTCATTAGCCCACCTAGATCCATTTTTATTATATTTAAAGTGCTATTCCATGCAACCATCAAATTGATAAAGAAAGCTAAAGGTCTACAAGCAAATACATAAGTGGAATCAAAAATTTGTCTTACTCAGTAAGTAGGATTTCACATTAGTGCAGTCTGCTACAATTTTGAAAGCATTTTTATATAAAATACTTGTTTCCAGCTTTGACCCTGTTTTTCCCTAAACCTTTCTTTCTGTAGCAACCAGATGAATTATCTTATAGACGAAGTTATAGTTTAAGTCAACCTCTCCACTTAAAGAACTTCAGGGTTTCCAAATTCACTCACACAACAATCTAAAGTCCTCTGCAGATCCATGAAGACCTCGGATGCTCCCGGCTGTGAGACTCTCATTGTTGTTTTCTGGCTACATGCATAGTGAATGTGTAACAGAACTAATTTTGGACTTTTGCCCTTGCTTTTTTGTATTTCTTCTGCCTGAAAATAATATTTACTTCTTGCTTTTTTTGTTCCTGGATCCTTTAGGTTTTAATTTAAAAGACTTCCATCACTCTCATTCCTATGTGAAATAAATTCCTCACCCAAAGCTTGATTTTTTTTTTTTAAATATTTTTACTCTTTATTTTTGTTTTTCATGTTATGGCTGGCTCAGCCTGCTCTGGGGGAGGGGCTGGCGCAGCATGTGGTGCTGGGGACTGAACCGAGGTCCTTGTAGTTGCCTAAGCTTGGTTAAGGAGATGCTTTAGACCACTGAGCCATCTCATCAGCCCCCAAAGCTTGCTTTTGAATGCTATCAGATTGTCCTACAGAAATTTTATTTAACTATTTTATTTTGCTATTTTTACCTCTACATATTGCCTTGCTGTAAAACATATAAGCCTTTATGTTGGATCAGTATGTATCTTTACAACCTCCTAGTGTTTCTAATAAAAGTAACCTCTGAATGCACACTGGCTAAACAAATGAGTCAATAAATCAATATGACAATGCAAAAGAGAATAAAGCTTTATCTCTCTGTCTCTCTGTGGATTAGAAATGTTTATCTACGCATTTTAAAAAATTTATCCTCTGCTGATATCTGATTAAGAAATCTAGCACATAACCCAGAGACTTAATTTTTAGATTGAAATATATGAATAGAACATTCACAAACATTGAATGCACATTTTGATTTGCATAAAATATTCCCTGTTAACCTAAATGAATACAAGTTTTCATGTCTACTTTTTATTTTAAATGTTATATATTTGGAATAACGTTTTCACTTCACTCATGCAGCAAAATGTAGTTTGCTTATTTCAAGGATTCACTTAGGGTTAGGGGTGTAGCTCAGTGGTAGAGCATTTGCCTAACAATGGAAGGCCCTGAGTTTAACTTTAAACACCACACACAAAAAAGTAACGGAAGATACATTCAGAAAAAATTGGCTCATCAAAAATCTTCAGAAGTGGACATAACAATAGACTATCTACATGACTATGGATTTAAAGATCATGGTATGCGTTATTATCTACATGGTTCTGGAGCAATTCTCAATCTCTTTGTTAACAAAAAGTTATGCCTCCTGTTTATCTCTTTGTGTTTATGTGATTATTTTATTAACTATTATACATGAAAATGAGTTTAAAACTATAGCAGACTGCCCCAATGTAAAACCCTACTTACTGAGTAAGTAGCCTTACTCTACTCTGCTACCATGCCAGGAATGCTGTGGAACATGATCTAGAGCAACCATCTGTACTCTAAGTATTTGTGATTCTAGATCAGTTGACTCCCAAGGTGAGATGGAAACACAACCTGAGGTGTTTCCGTTTATATGCAGATGTGTCTTCAAAGCCTCAGGCACTCAGAGGTGTGGCTTGAGGGTAGTGACTGGATTGTGGGGACAAGAGAGGTGATTTGC
This sequence comes from Myocastor coypus, assembly GCA_004027025.1. Classification (NCBI taxonomy): domain Eukaryota; kingdom Metazoa; phylum Chordata; class Mammalia; order Rodentia; family Myocastoridae; genus Myocastor; species Myocastor coypus. The sequence goes on from PVJA010006353.1 coordinate 37,489, forward strand.
TGTTAAATTGTGGGCCTGGCCCTGCGGCTGGGCATTAGGGCCTGAGCTGGAAGAGTGTATCTTTCTCTTCAATTCCTCCTTCTTCCCATGGCGTGAGCCACTCTGTAAAACTTCTAAAAGCTCTGTGCCATATAACTCTCTCCTTTAAGTTGCTGGCGTAATGTATTACATTTCAGTGACAAATGCGAACTAAGACATGAGGCTATGCAATGACACAATACATAGGAAAAACATAAGAGCAAAAGTTCTCAAGTATCTCTTAGTAATTAATACCCAGCTATTTATTTTTATGAAGGCATATCACAGTATTGAAAGTGGGCAAGACAAGAAGGGGTGACTGTTTAGATTGTTGTAGAAAGGTTCACTTATATGGCACTTCTAAGCAAGTGCAAGCTACTTCTGGAAGATAGGAACTGATTCAGTGTGGTAGGAACTGATTCATCAGAGGCCAGCAGAGCCTCTTTTCTTCAGAAGTCCCATGCCAGCCTCTCTCCACATGCCCCCTACCCCTCTTCTCACCTTTTCCCCTTTCCTTCCCCAACAGAAGGATGTGGAGACAAGGCAGAGGACATCCTGGAGGGATGAAAAGAAGAGAACCATCACAGTTCCTTTTACTTCCCCATTGCAAGCTGTGCTGCTGAGTTAAAAATATGTAATTTAGTCTCCAAATCTATTTCAACCCCTGCCTGGCCTACTGAGCAATCACAAGCCATCCAATTTCAATTCAAATCTTTGCTTTTAGCTTTATTTTAAATGGAACACAGCAAACTTGTATAAACAGATAAAAAGTAAATGTTCCACAAAGAGTAGAAGGAGGATTAAAGGAACCAGGAAGTCAATCCATATTTATAATGTACCGGTCAAAATCTGAATTGTTTCCATCTCAGTTTTAAAACGTCAAACTTTCTAGAAAGTATAAAATGTCATAGGAGGAATCAACCTTGTACCACTTGGGAGTCTCTATCAGTGAGATTTCTTATTATTTTCTGTGGAGCATTTTTACAATTTCATGTAAATAGATAATACATTTTCTACAGGTGATAATTACTGAGCCCCTGTCACATTTCTAACACCATGAATTTATAGAATGACCCACTTTTAAAAAGTGAATCATATCTACCACAAATATTTATGAGCACAGTGGCACACACATACACACACACACACACACACACACACACACACACACACACACGGCCCTACCACTGTGCTACATAGTAAATAAATGATCATCTGCTAACTCTCAAAGTAGAGTAAACACGCAAAGCTTTGAAAACATCTTTAGGTGAGTAGTGCAGATTACTTGACAATGACAAGATGACTAAGAATGTCCTGAAGAGAGACAGCTGTATTATGGTTAACCAAACTCTAGTAATGGCTTACACAGATTATTTTCACTGAGTTTATTGTCTGTGTAATAAATAGGATAGAGTATGGTAAGAAGAGATCCATCTACAGTAGGTCCTTTCATCCTTTGAATAATAATTTTGCTTTATAATCAAATGGGCAGACATTATTTTAACCTTCAGTGTCTAATAATAAAACCATATAGTTCCAGATATAACTTCCTTTTCATTTAGGTTTAGGAATATCAATCTTCTGATGATATTTAAACTACATAGGAGTTGATACTTTGAAAAAATAGTATTTTTCTTGAAATGTCAGAATTAAAATCTCTCTGGGTAGTTAAATCCTCTTTTACTGACATAGTCTTAAATGGTATTATATTGTCTGAAACATTCCCCATAAAACTATTTTTGATCTAAAATGACATCCTTGGGGCCCGGCAGGATGGCTCAGTGGTCTAAAGCACCTGCTTAGGAAAGCTTGGGCGGCTGCAGGGACCACAGTTTGATTCCCGGCACCACATGCTGCGCTAGCCCTGCCCTGAGGGCAGGCTGAGCAGGTCATACAAATAAAACAAACAAACAAACAAAAGTTCTGAAACAAGAAAAAATAAAATAAAGAAATTCTAAAAATAAACAAATAAAAATTAAAAGGATTGCTCTTTAAAAAAAAAAAATAAAATAAAATGACATCTTCCCAGTCACTAAGAAAAGACCACACACTGACAAATGATTCACTTCTCTACTAAAGGCTCTTTTCAAATTTGCATGAACACAGATGCAGCACGTGCAGCCTCCTTCCGGAGTGGCGGGTCTCATCCAGCCTTACCATTGTCACTTCACAAATACTTAATCTCTCCGTGGCTTCCCGTAACTTTTTCAATACAGCCTAAAAAGTGGTTTGGAATTCAGAAGACAGGATCCCAGGCTATCACACTATGGTACATGCCTTTGTAAATCTGTTCTCATCCTGGTATCTCTATCTGCTAAATAAGAGAAAGGCACTAGATAGACATATATAAATATCAGTGCTGCCCTCTCCAACTCTTATGGTCTCTCCAGGGACTCTTTCTGACCTGGACGCCATTTCTTCTACCTGGTTCGAGGCTTTCACTTGCCCACCATCTCTCTGCTTACATACATACTCAATAAGAAATGTTAAATGCTTTCTTGCTTCCAGTATTATGTAATACTCATCACCTCACATAGTATCTGATGCTATCCTCATCTAAGTGGTTCTGCATTTTAAATACACAACCGAACCTGGGTTCACAACTTGTTCAGGCCATTTACTGATTGTAAACTGGATCGGGTTCATTAGCTTTCCAAGCCTTGATTTCTTCATTTGTAAAATAAGGAATGAAATGGCTTTCTTTTGGACTTGGAAGAGTTTAAGTAATATGTGTAAAATGCCAGACTGAAGTGAAAATATTAGTGATTGTCATCACTGTTACCACTACTGATACTCCAAGAATATCAACTCCTTCAGGACAGCGTCTGCCTATGTTTTATTCTCACTTCATTCGCTGGAAGTGAGAAAAATCAGTGCAGTGGGAGTAACAAGGACTTTATCAACAGAGGACGTGGGCCAACCCATTCCTAGTATCCTAGCAAAGCACTTGTCCTCACTGAAGTAACTGAGAGGCTGTTTGAGGTAAACCAGTATACCTTAAGGTTTTCCTGAACTTAATGCATACATAGTACAAAGCTTGTCACATAGGTTCCATTACAGATTCAAAGGAAATATGAAGAGGAGAGAGCAGTGCTGGCAGTGAATGGTTCTGTCAGGGCCTATATAACATTTGCTGAATGAAGAGCTGAAGCTGAATACTTTCAGCCGCAGAGGGCTGGGATGGAAACAAATGCCACCTCCCAAAGAAAGTGAAAGAGAACACAACAGGATAGCTCTGGGTGCCCTAGCAGGACAGGCAGCTTCATGGCCCAGATTCCTGTCCTAGGTACAGCTTTTGGCAGGCCGCACTCTTGGCTGAGGAAGGGACACGTGGAAAGACAGAAGAGTTGGCCTCCACTGTCTCCTGCGAGCCGCACTGGGCAAAGTGGCTAGAAGAAGGCAAGCTCCGTTCTCAGGGCGCAGGGCAGCAGGGTGGTGGCGGCTGAGCCCCGGGTTCCCATTTATGTCTCTCCCTCCTCCCCATCCTCCCCCACCCAGCAGTCAGGTCCCTGGAGGTAATTAGTGTGGAGGAGAGGCAAAGCTCCTGAGGGGGTGGGGAGATAGGGAAGTAAGGGTGGGGGCGGTCTCCTTGTCACAGGTCTCAGTGAGAGAGAGGAGCGAGGAAGAGAAAGAAGAGAGGTGGCGGCGGCGGGGGGTGCGGGTTCATTTCTGCACGCAAGGTATACTTAAAACTATTCCCACAGACAGACTGGACCAGAGATGGACAGACAGGACACAGTTGTGCGTTTGAAGCAGTCCTACCCCCAAATCCGGGACGCAGCCTGTTGTCATAACCATCGAGCAAACTGTCCAGGATGCGGGTAAAATTTTCCGGGCACAATTTCTCCTCCTTTTCGTCCTCTCCTGGGGATTCGTTTAAACTGTAAGCGCACACAAAAACGGAAACAGGCGGAAGGGATTATTTTAAGAAAGCATCTAAGAACAGGTGGAAACTGGTTTGTCTTCTAGGGAAAGAGTCCTTTGCCCCAGAGGCAACACTGGGGTAGCCAGTGGCGGGGGGGGGGGGGGGCACACAAAATGGTCCCGAAAAGCTCATCCCCCAGTCGGGCAGCATGCACCCCAGTACCCATAGGCGTGTTATTCGCTACACGGGCGCAGCAAACCGTGGCTTCAGCCCACAATGTAACAGTGAAAATAGAAAGGTCGGCTTCGCTCCAGGAGGGGTGGGTGGTCAGAGGGGCGGGAACTAGCCCCTTCTCCACCTTCCCCACGCCCCCAGGACCCCAGAGAACTCACCAAGCCGCCTGGCACAGAACGCGCAGGAGGACGAAGCAGACCCCGAGGCGCAGCGCGATCGCGGGTACCTTCTTGGCAGAGACCATCTTCGCAACATGCCATACTTTAAGCCTGTTCACGGTTCCAGGCTCTCAAGATGCCCTGAGCAGGGTGCGAGGTGAGGGCAGAGTGGCTCTCGCGACGTGCGCACACTCGCGCTCACACTCGCCCGCGCTCACACTCGCCCGCGCTCCGACAGCCCGAGCTGCGGTGGGCGTGTGTGTGCGCGCGGGCCAGGGGAGGCGGAACCTGCCATCCCTCGCCCCCTTCTTTTCTCGCTCGCTCGGCTTTCTGTGTGTATGTAGAGCTCTGTACACTGCTCCGCACCCTTTCATGCCCGCACCCGTGAGAGTCTGGGGTTAACACCCGTGCGCCTGCGCCTCAAAGCTGCGCAAGTTTGTTCCAACCTGTAACTGTGCACCAGGACCTGAATGCTTCCTGCCCTCTCCACGTCAAATCTCCCAACCCTAAGGAGGTCCCCTGCCACTGCAGGGCTAGGTTTTTCGGTCTCCCTCCTGCGCCCCTCCCTTCGGGATCTTTCCATCCGAGTTCTCTGGCTGGGTTGTGTGAAAACTTGTTTGTGCCCGTTGTCAGGGCTGGACGTGGAGAAAGGGTAGGTCCAGATCGCTGGGCTTCGAGTGTGGGCAGTGGTGAGGAGATGAGGTCAAGTCCGAGTTCCTCTTCCTCAGTTGCTAAGAGATGGTCCAGCGGTGTGCAACCGATGAGATTCCTCTCGCTTACAAGGGTTACAACTCCCTAGGAGGACTGTCGCCAAACTGTTAGAAAGTGAGCTCCAGCCCTGCGCTGCAGTCGAGGCGTTTGCCAAGTTATTGCTTTAAAGATGCCAGATTTCTTCCTCTACCCACCCTTAGCCAACGCATGTCTTCCCTGCACTTTGCCTCTCCATCCTTTTCTGGGCGGGAGAAAAGAGATGAAGATGCGGAACCTCGGGGAAGAAGCGCTTTCCCCTTCCTGAAATCCACTTCTCTTTCAGAATGCAGACGACTGACTCTGGAGCCACCAATATAGGGAGAAGATGGCTGGGCACAGACTGAGGAGGAAGACAGAAAACGTGACAGTGGGGGAGAAAAGCATAGATTAAAATCGAAGGAGAAATCTCCACTTGTGACTCAAAAGAAGACTACGCATTCTGTATGTAGGGTTTTATAGAACAAAGGTGAGTACTTCCAACAGAAGTTTCTAAACCTTAAGCATTGGCTTCAGTGGGTGCAGTGTCTTTCCCATGAATACTTAAGCATGTGGAAATTTTCATAGAATGGGCTAGTGATGTAAGTGATTTCCATAATACTAGGTGCCTATAACTGGACCCCGATTATTCTGTTCTGTTTAGAGCTTTAATGATTTGTTCAGATGTTGATGAATGCTTGGCTGCTCTCTCTCCATAGAAATAGTACGTAGAGAAGACTTTGGAGGTTTCATTTTCTTTCATCTCCTGAGAGAAGTTCTCTGTCAAAAACAAAGCCAGCCAGGAGATAGCTCAGTAGAATAAGTGCTTTCCTGCCAAACACAAGGTTCTGAGTTCACTCCCCAGTATCACACACACACACACACACACACACACACACACACACACACAAAGTAAAAAATGTCCATAGCTGTAACAGTGAGGGCTATGTGTGCTCATAGTATTCTATATTTTGCACTGTTGCCTTCATGAAATGTATTACATTTCACCCTAATTCCATCCATAATGCTTTACTCACAAACTGTGAACACTGTGAGGCCCAAACTTGGTAAATTTGGTTTATCTGTATTTGTCTTTTTACAATGTATGGTAAATTGTATGTTCACAGATACTTATTGTGTGAACAATTAAATCAGTGAATCACTTGTTCTCAGACACATCTCATTAATTCAAATGAAATTCAACCTCTCTCTTTGGTGAAAAACAATTGAAGAACGAATGTAGCTCACAAATATGCTAGAAAAGCCCTTGTGCTTCAAATTCTCTTCATTAAAATGTTATGGTACATTCTATTATTATTACTATACCTTAAATATTATTTCTCCAATCTTAATGCTTTCCTACACTTTTAAAAACTGATAATTTCCTAACTATGTTCCCTTTAATTTCCATTTAAATGTGATTCATACATATGAAAAATCAAGAATAACCTTGGAAAAAAGAATTTGCATATTTTATTTTTTATTTAATTTAATAAGAAATAATAATATGACAGTTTCAAAACACATTAGTAGTACATTTCCAGTATTTGATATAATGGAATTTGCATAATTTAAAGTATAAGTTCCTTTAAAATTTCAATTTGACCAGTTCTGAATAAAAAAAGTTCAGTTTGACATATTTGAAACTAATCCTTACAAATACAAAAGCACATTCCTCCCAATGAGGCTACTTCCAAGTATGTTACTGTTAACTGGTATCTAATTTAAATTCAGGTGAAGGCATTACGAAGGCACTATATCTCATTTTACTTTCACAGATATTCATTTATGCAATAGTAACATTGTATTATTTAGGAAGTTGTATGTTTCATTTTTCTGCCACAAAAGCATGTTGCCTAACAATGTGAATCTACTTTAAAAAAATACAAGTCAAAAATATTCAGTTTGCTTTAAATTTTAAAAATCACTTAATAGTCTATTATTTTTGAGATTTTAAAATCTTTTAATTATTTTCTTGGTACAAGATTTTGCTATGCAGCTGGGACTCACGTGTGGTGCTGCGAATCGAACCAGGGCCCTTGCACTTGCCAGGGAGACACTTAGACTACTGAGTTATATCCCTAGCCCCTACCACTGGCTTTTATATAAACACCTATTCATATCCAGGATTGCAAAGCAGTTTATCTGGGTGTCTTTTACTGATACACAAAATATGAATGTGTTATAATAATATCCTGAACTTCAATACGTCTGATTAGTTTATCTGGTCAAATTTAAAGTGCGTTACTTCCACATGTTATGTTAAGCAAATCCCATTTTAAAAATTTGACAATTCAGAGATTCACTTCTGATTTGGTGGGATGTAAATAACAGCTCGCTTTACCACTAAAGTCTTAGTATAGCCATATGCATAATCCTTAAGAAGTAAAACACAAGCTCTTCTAACTGTGTTTATTTTTTTGTGGGACTGTTTATAATTTTCATCAGATTTTTTAAAACTGTGGACAACTGTAGTAAGGACTAAAGTTTTAATACAATAGTTGATGCATCTAGTGAAACATACAAGCAAGTGAACAAGTAATTTGAACTGATATGTAATAAACAGCTCAACCCCTATTTATAGGCTCCTCCACAGTTCTTTAGGTTATTTCATAAAATTTATGCATGCTTTGTCACCATTCAGTCCCATTTATTTGCAATTTATCAAATGTACAGTCGCCTTGGTAAATAAAATTTAGGGCATGTGAGTGTAACTTCCTCCAACAGACAGGCCTGGTGTGGAACCCTGTGGCAGAACTCCCTGCAGAGAGGCTAGAGGCAAGACCCACCTAGCTGATCTAGGAGCAGAACACTTTTTCCAGAGTGGCACAGTGGGTTCACTTCCGTGGGCTACAGCAGAAAGCAGAGAGCACAGAGCCAGACACAAGCTATGCCCATCTGGGTGAGTTTCAACTTGGTAGATCCTGACTTGTTGCTAAGATAATAACTCTGCCAAAGCTCTGCACCAAGGTTCTGAAGACAGTGCTATAAAAACAACAAAGAGAAGGTGCAAAATGCATTCTCAGCCCCCGAGGCCACCCAGAACAAATACAGGAGACAATAGCATAGAAGAAATTGGAAATTACACACCTGAAATCTCTGAAATAATATTGTTTGAAGTAGAGAAACAACTGCAGAAAGGTATAGAGGAAAATAGATCAGAAATAATTTGTGAGATCTGTATAGAGCCCAGACGCAGGTCTATATTACATAGGATTTTTGTTAAGATTGTCAAAAATAAGGCTAACTGTAAGAGATACCAAGTGAAGTTTAGAAGATGATAAGAGGACAAAAGTGATTGCTATGCTACAAAATGCTTGGTAACACAGGACAAAAATAAGTACAACACACCTAAATACAGGATGATAGTTCATGTAACTAAAAGAGATATCATTTGTCAGATTGCTTATGCCCTTATTGAAGGGAATATGATAGTTTGTGCAGTATATACGCATGAACTAACAAACTATGGTGTGAAACTTGGCCTAACAGATTATGCCACAGCATATTGTACCGGCCTGCTGTTGGCATACAGGCTTGTCAATAGGTTTGGCACAGATATGATCCATGAACTCTAGGTGGAGGTGACTGGAGATGAATACAATGTGGAAAGCATTGATGGCCTACCTGGTGCCTTCTCGTTATTTGGATGCAGGCCCTGCCAGAACTACAACTGGCAAAAATGTTTTTGGATCCCTAAATGGTGCTGTGAATGAAGGCTTATCTATCCCTCACAGTACCAAATGATCCCCTGGTTATGATTCTGAAAGGAGGGAGTTCATGGCAGAAGTACATCAGAGGCACATCATGGATCAAAATGTTGCAAATTATATGGGTTACCTAATGGAGAAATATGAAGATGTTACATGAAACAGTTCTCTCAGTACATAGAGAACAATGTAACTCCAGACAGGGAAGACATACATAAGAAAGCTCATGCTGCTCTATGAGAGAATCCAGTCTATGAAAAGAAGCTGAAGATAGAAGTGAAAAAGAAGAGGTGGAACATTCCAAAATGTTCCTGGCCCAGAAGAAAACTCAGGTAGCTCAAAAGAAGGCAAGCAACCTCAGAGCTCAGGAGTGGGCTCCTGAGGAATAAAACAAATTTTTATGAAGATCTTTCAGATAAAGACCAATAAACATATTCATCAAGCAAAAACAAATTCTGAAGTAAAAGAAGAAATGATAACTATAATGAAAGAAGTACTAAGTGCTTCTAAAGAAGACACTGTTAAAAAATAGAGAACACAAAAATGATGGAATCCTTGAACGAGCAATATAGGAAAGAAATAGAATGCATAAAGCAGACTCAGAGTGCTATGTAGAAAATTAAAACCTCAATCACAAGCAGGCAAAATTGCTTGAATGCCAGCAAAAATAGACTTTCAGACCTTGAAGATGCCATTGTAGCTAGTGAAAAGGAAAGAAAAGATCTCTTAAAAACAACTAAGACGCAGGAAAAAATAATTCAACATCTGTAAGATGATACAAAGATGAACAACATAAGAATAATAGGCCTCAATAAGAAAGAAGGAGTCTGCACAAATGATATAAAAAGAATATGGGCAGAAGTAATAGTAGAAAACTTCCCAAATATGGGGAAACAATGTGACATTTAGGTAACCTAAGAACTCCAAATAACATCCACCCAATTAAAAGCTTACCCAAACATATAATGATCAAGATTCCACAAATTCAACAAGGGAACAGTATACTAAAAGCTGCTAGAGCAGCGGTTCTCAACCTTTGGTTTGCGACCCCAGCAGAGGTCGAACGACCAAAACACAGGGGTCGCCTAAAGCCATCGGACATTATAACTGTAGCAAAATTACAGCTTTGAACTAGCCACCAGAGTTATTTTTTGGTTTGGGGTCACCGCAACATGAGGAACTATATTGCGGGGTCACGGGATTAGAAAAGTCGAGAACCACTGTGCTAGAAAAAAGAAAACAGGTTTAAAGAACAACCTGTCAGAATAATGGCAGATTTCTCTTCACAACCATCAAGTCAAGAAGGGCATGAAGCAAAATACTACAGTCTTGCAAGAAAAAAGTTTCAACCCAGACTGATATACCCTGAAAAACTCTCTTTCAACTATGAAAGAGAAGTAAAATACTTCCAACAATAACAGAATTTCATGATGACAAAGCTAACCCTACACAGTTTACTAAAAGATATTCAAGATGACCGTAACTCCATGAAGGAGAAGGGAAAGGACCCACCAAACAGGGCAAATAATCAAACACAGGAGAAAAAGAGGTATACAATAGCAGTCTTTCAATTATTCTTTTGTATACGGCGTCAAAGTATTTTCATCAGCATACTCTATAAATGTACTTCTCCACTATATAGTTCATGATCCTGTCTGGATCTGCAGGATGTATATCAAGAAAATAACAGTAGCTCAGTCCCACATATGACACCCGACCCCTAGTAAGCATCATGGGCACTGTTCATGTCCATGACATACTCAAACTTTGTGCAATATCCTATCCCGAACTGTTAAACGTTCTGGTCATATATTTGCTATTTCAGTATTTCTGTTATGTTTTATTCAGAGTAATTCTTTACTATCACAAAAAACTTTCTTAGTTGACATAGTTGTATATATTAACCTATTCAGGTACTATGTGAGTACTCTGAATTGATCACAGATTTGTACATATCATACACAACATTCTTAGTTGGACTCATAACTTAATGTTAATTTTGGAATATTTTTTGAAATATTTAATTTAATTTTAATTAATTAATATTTAGTTAATTTTCTGAGTATTGTTTAATCTTAATTTTTGTTTTAACATTTATAATGTATCTTTGACCTACAATCTACTTTACGACATGGTATGCTATTTTCTCCTAGTATTACAAACTTTAAAAAGTATATCTCCATTGACTTTATATTACATCTTTCTTGTCTTTTACACACACACACACACACACAACACACACACGCATGCACGCACATGAAAAAACATGTGTATAACCTGACATAAGACTGATGGTGTTTTGTAGAAAACTTTAGTGGTTTTTTTATATGGTTCATCTAATATAATTATATTTTACATAGTCCTGTATAACTACCATCTTGAGAGCTCTTTATTCTTTATCCAGGACCATAGAGGAACTTTTCTTGTCTTCTGCATTATGGTCTTTGTTATTTTCTATATTGTATGTCTAGAGTTATTCAACTATTTCGAGTTTGTATAACTGGAGTATATTTTACTTTTAGTTTTCATAGCTATGTTTGCTAAGCATAAAATTGAACGAGGCAAGATCTCTCTTTTTTTTCTTTTTCCTTTCAGTCCCTTGAATTAATTAGTCTAGTTTCTTAATCACTTGCTTTTTTTTCCTAATATGGAATAAGATACTATTTAATTTTATTCTTCCATAGCTAATACTTTTTATGTATATGCTTTAATGATTTTTTTCTTTACAATTAGTTTGGACAATTTTATTTTTCTGCATGTTAGTATGATTTTAATCAAATTTCTTGTGCAAAAGGTTAAGTTTTTTTTTTTTTTTTTTGGAAATGTGGTGCTATAATTTAAACTAAATTTAGAAATTTTAAATCTTTAAATATTTCTTGCCTACCCCTTTCTTCTTTGGGAATTCTAATTATATGAATATGTTTCTTGATTTTGGCACACAGTGAACTATTACATGACTGGTCTATAAATTCTTTCTTCTTTATTTTTATTTTATTGTTATATTCTTTAGTTTATAAATTATTTACAATGTGCAATCTATTATTAACCTCATACTATGTATTCATTTCAGAAATATTTTTCTAAAATTCATTCTATCTTACATCTTTTACATTTCAATATTTGCCTTCAATTTTTAATATGCCACATATTTATTGATTTTCAACAAAGTTAATGAGAAAAAATTAAAAAACACTGAAAAATAAAATTTAGGATGGTAACACATTGTTTTTTTTTTTTTTTTTTTTTTTGGCGGGACTGGGGTTTGAACTCACGACCTTGCACTTGCCAAGCAGGTACTTGTGCCACGGAGCTATCTCCCCAGCCGAGGATGGTAACACATTGAATAGGAAAAGGTTCAACTTGTTTCTGTTTATTGCTAGTAAATACTAAACCAATTATAACTATTGGAGGAAGATAATGATGGGAATTACTCCTTTAAATTCTGAATCCTTGTGGATATAGAACTTGTTTAAAATATTTTTTCCAAACATGTAGTAGTTATTGATTGTTTTATGTTGATTAATTTCTATGTCACATTTATCTATAACTGAAAATTGATTTGATGCTCTTTCATCATGCCTTTTTTTATTTGTGTTAAAACATTTTACTGAAATGTGACTACTGTGCTAGCCTATTCTATTATCTTTGTCTAGTTATTGATTTTCATCTCCATTTGTTTTCATTGTACATTTGTGTAATATACAACTACAACAGAATGTTTTATATGCATACATGACAAAATGATTATGAAATTCAAACAAATTAGCATATAAATAGCTTTATATAAAAGTAATTACTCAGATTTCCCAATGTCAGTATCAGAAGCCTAACAAACAACTTAAAGAAGGAGAGATTTAATTTAGATCACTATTTGAAAGGCTTTAGTTCATGGCCAGTTGCTTGTAGTCCTATGGCACGGGTGAAAGGTCCCAGTGGAAGGCCATGACAGAGAAAATATGTCCACTCCACAGCAGCTGGAGTGGAGGGAGGGACAGAGAACAACAGAAGGAGAGATTTCTTTATCTTCTCTCTCTCTCTTTTTTCAACTTTCTAAGTATAAATGTCATAGTAGAGGAGTCTGGTGGAGCAAGGATTCTTACTTCACAGTAGTCTGGAAGAGGAGAATGAGGTACTGATAGACATGTCCTCCAAAACCGCTCCCAACTGACCATTGCCCTCAAACAGGCTTCTAACTGCTAATGGAACATTCACCAATGAGCACCAGGAAATTCATCTTCTGACTAGTATTGTTCTCCCATGCCCTAATCATTTCTAAATCCAGTCATGTTGACAATTCAGACACAGTTATCTTTGTATGTGTATATGAAGTGCACCTAATATCTTCACTTTTAGCAAATAAATGTTCCATATATAGTATAGTAGCATTAACTGTGTCACCATGCTGAACATTAGATCTATAAATTTATTCATGCTATGCATGGTGAGGCTTGCACCTTAAACAAATCATTATCACCCTTTCCCTCCTACTGTGCATCCTATTCTTGAAACTATACTCTACTTGTATGTTTAACAATTAGAGGAAAGTTTATACTTGACTGGTTTTGAAATACATCATGGGAACTGATGGAGTACACTTGTAGGTATGTCTGGATGGGTCACAGAGGTGAGTCCTTGATGTAGAGCTCTGGCACAGCTCCTGTCCTCTATCCTGCTTCCTGGCCACCATGAACTAAGCATTCTTGCTCTACCATGACCTTGTCTTATGATGTTTCTGCTGTGCAGCTAGCCAAATGGACTGACCCATGAGCCATGTTAAAACTCTCTTACTCTAAATTGTAGGTACCAGGTATTGTGTCCAGGGCTGGAAGACTAATATTGAAATCAATTAGTACTTGAGAAGTGGAGCCATCGTAGAGACTGTACCTATCCATGTGATTCAGAACCATTTGGAAAAGTTTGGAGATGTGGAGGCCACCACAGAGTGCCATAAGTGAGATTGTTGAGGAATTCTGGTCCAACCTCAGAAGAACAAAATGTTAGCAGAAATGAAATCAGCAAAGTCCAGACCCAGGATGTTTCAGCTGGGAATAAGCATGCCTTTGGCAATTGTACTACAAAGTATGGGTGTTACTCAGGTGGAAAGTTTGTCCACATTTCAACCATGTTCTGAGATTTCAGGAAACTGGGTTTAAAGGTGGTGGATTAGTGAATCTTGCAGAAGCAATTTCAAGACAACCTAACCTTCAGGCTGTGGCAAGGGCACTGCTGACTACTTTTTTTTTAATTAAAAATTTATTTATTTATTTATTTATTTATTTATTTATTTTTTAACATATAGTACAGAATTTCAAAACCATAAAAATTTAACAATGGTTATATTACATATTTTCATCATCGGATCAGTTTAGATTAATAGATATCAGTGTATAAGATTGATCGAACAATTAAACATTAACGCTTTCAATAAATATTAATTTTTTTTCTTTTAACAGTTGACACACTGCACATTGTCCCCACAATAGTTACACAGAGCACAGTGCGTGGGGTGACTATTTTTTATCCAGATTTACAGTGATAATTCAAGCAAAATGCAGAGCAGAAAAGTTTGAAAAGCTTAAATTTTAACCTAGAATTAATTGCATGTAAGGCTGGAAATGTAAGGCTGGAACTGGAGTAAATGTGGCTGTTAAAGAGATTTGTACCATAAAAGAGAAACTAAGTACTTTGAAGTGCAACAAAAAGAAGGATGCTTTTAGGGCATCTCAGAAATCATTGAGACCCCAGCCATTGCAGGTTCGTGGATGTAAAACTGTCAATAATGCATTGAAGAAAAATCTCTGGTATGTCTGCTTGAGAAAGAGCTCCTAGAAAATTCGTCCTCTAGTATGCATTTTACTATACTTGGTCACCCAGATCCCAAGAGTGTGTTTCAATCATGGTCCAAGCGGGCTGGACTAACTGCATTGTTGATTTGCTCCTGGTTTTACTGTAATACCAAGTGCAAAACTTGTGGAACCTGGAAGCTCAGACAAGGAGCCCTGAGAGGGCAGTGCAGGAGGCTGTGGGAATGAAACTGAAGGTATTGAGGAGACACCAGAAAGTCACAGCTTGGAAGAATGGGAAGTCTCTGTCAAAGAAAGCCAGAGTCCACAGGCAGTAAATGGGATCAGCCCAAGAAAGAGACCATCTAGGATGTAAGCTGCTGCTCATAGGGTTAAGACTCCCCACGCCCTTGTGAACTCACATTTTACTTCTGTGCTCTGAATGCCAGATATGGAGCTAAAGGACTTAACATTTTCTTTGTTGGTTTCAATAATGCTTGGCCCAAACCATTTTTATACTCTTCCCTTTTGAGAAATGTTTACCCCAATTGTGTAATTTATTTTTTATTTTTGCAGATGTTCATAGATACAAATTTTCCTTGAGCATTAGCATTTATCTCCCTGTGTCTGGCTTATTTATCATAATATCCTCCATGTCATAACAAAGGATGATGTCTACTTGTTTAAGGTTGAGTAATATTTAATCACATAACTATACCACAATTCTCTTCCCTATTGATCACTCATGAACATTTAGATCTTTCCTATTTTAATTCTATAGAATTCATGAGAGTGAAGCTGTTCCTCCTACAAAGTTCCTTTTTTCTTTTTCGTTTTCTTTTTTTGTACAGGGTCTCACCCTAAAACGTTCTAACTGCATTTTTTTGGACAATATGCAGGAGAGAAATTCCTGGGTCAAATTTTAGTTTTTTAAGGAACTTCAATGCTATTTTCTATAATGGCTGTGACAATTTCTATAAATGGTATACAGGGGCTCTTCAATCTGAGAAAATTTTAATGATTCTACATGAATAAACATTTCATACTATCAATTAATGTTGCTCTCAGATAAGTAGATTTTTGCCATGTGGTTAATATACATGCATTCATTTCACAATCATCCTTTAAAAAGAAAGTAAACCTATATAATATTTTCATCTTGTTTATCTGAAAAAAACTCCATGTAGAAAATTTAGAAAATCAACCACCACAGTAGACAATCCAATTTATTAACTATTTTTTAAACTGTTCAAAATAAACTTGGACATTAAAATAATATATTCATGATTAATATATTATCTCCTATAAGCTTACATTAATTTAACATATCTCTCATCCTAGATTTTGTTTCATTTACAATTCCAATTTCAAAAATAGAAAGAATGCATCCATCTTAACCACCTGCAAGTTCACTAATTGATTCAACAAATGCTTTGAAGCCTCATTTTCTAATGGCTAAAATATGAGAAGCACTGTTTATTTGTTAGACTTTAAATTCTAGATTGAACTTCTTTTCTGTTATTTTTGGTACCAGGAATTGAACTGAGGACCTTGTGCTTGGCAGGCAGTCACTTAAGCCACTGAGCTATTTCCTCAGCCCTAGATTGAACTTTCAGAGTAAGCTTGTGAGAACTGCTCCAAAAATGTAATGACTAATTGTGTGTGTGTGTTTATTTATTTATTTATTTATTCTTGTTGCAGAACTTTTGTTTGTTTATTTATTTATTTTTATGGCTGGCTCAGCCTGCCCTGAGGGCAGGGCTGGTGCAGCATTTGGTGCTGGGGATCGAACCGCGGTCCCTGCAGCTGCCTAAGCTTTCCTAAGCAGGCGCTTTAGACCACTGAGCCATCCTGCCAGGCCCAATTGTGTGTGTTTATAAATAATCAATAACACATACGCAAATACTGGGTTGGTCAAATTTTTGATGCTGTTACAAAATATCCAAGAAAGTCAAACTAAAGGAGGAAAGATGTGTTTGGGCTTACATTTTCAGAGGATTTATTTTATAGTCACTTAGATCCACTGCTTTATTCACATGACAAGGCATAATATGGTGGAAGAGCACGGTAAAGGTAGATTTCATGGCAAAAAAAAAAAAAAAAAAAACAAATAAACAAAAAACCATGAAGGAGGAGAAAGAGAGAGGGAGAGAGTTGAAAAAAGGTAAACTATGGCAGTAACGGTAGAATTTCAACTTGATTGGCACTAAGGTCCACCCCTGCTTGGATGAAGCACACTCCTAAATATGCGTAAACAGATCTTGGAAGCACAGTTGTGGCTCTATGTCCTGTTCCTCACTCCTGATGCTCTGGCATTTGCACTCCTCTGCTCTGCTTCCTGGCCAGCAGAAACTAAACATCTTTACTTTGCCATTCTCTTGTGCCACAATATGACAGAGACAGAGGGACAGAGATAGAGACAGAGACCAAGACAGAAGCAGAGACAGAGGCTGAGACAGAGACAGAGAGAGTCAGAGACAGAGACAAAGACAGAGAAAGACAGAGACAAAGGAAGAGACAGGAACTTCTGGGTTTTCTTTTTCTGCTTTTGATCCACTCAGGCCTTCAGCTTGTTGGATGTCCCCACCACATTCAGGGAAGCCCCGACTCCTTTCAGTTTGCTGCCACATTTGCCAGTCCTCTCTAGAAATACCCTCACAAACCCTCAGAAATACCCTTGTATGCATGAGTGCTTTACTAATTTCCTTGGCATTTCTCAATCCAGTCAAATGGACAATCAGTGTCAACCATAACAAGTACTATTAGAATAAATGTTCCCTCAACTTAGTTAATGTATATGTGTGATACTTGTATGTATTTTCAAAATGTATGATGTTACTTATTACCAAATAATATTTATTTTTCAAAAATAATAGTATTGAGAAAGTTTCCCTTTGTCTATTTTATGATAAACACAATATTGTGTTTTCTATCAAGAGAAATATCATATAATAAGGCCATCTCATGCTTATTTTATAGATCATTAAAACTTTCAAACCTGTTCTTAAAAAGACACTTAAAAATATGATTTACTGTTTGTCACAGTGAAAAGTGAGAAATGAATTAAATGGGAAATAAATGTATTCTACTGTGATGTAAATCGAGTGTCATACTTCATCATTTGATTTTTCATTGCTGTAAAAAAAATGTAGAGACTGGACACTTTATAAAGAAAATAGATATATTTAACTCACAGATTTAGAGTACAAAGTCCCAATAACACAGTACGTACTTGGTCCCAGTGATATACCCTCTGACTGCATAGATCTTGGTGGAAGGGACCACACTGGAAGAATGTGAGAGAGAAAGATTACACACTGACACAGGCATCAGAGGCAAGCTAATCTTCTAGTTTTGTGACAACTGTCTCACAATAACTAACGAGGGTCCCACAAGCTTTATCTTAATCTTTTTGGAGAACTATACCTTGGATGGGTACACCTTTAATGTTCTACCACCTCTTATATTACCACACTGGGGACCAGCTTTCCAACCTGAGTTCCTGGTAGGCACATTCAAACAACATCCAAAGCGAAGCACACATAGCAATTATACTTAAGAATGTAACCTATATGTATTAAGATATGTTAACAAGATAATGCAAACAATAAATAGGAATAATACTTTCAGGAACATTTAATTTATGTAAAATTTAGAACATGAAAAATAACACCATAAAATTTGATATTTATAAAGCTAATAACATGAACAAGTCTATTTGAGAAGCTAAATACTAAATTCAAGATGTTATTAGCTGTGAAAAGACAGAGAAATGGAACAGGGGTGAGGAACACTGACTACTTCAACTATCTGCTTAATGCCTTACTCTACTGGAAAGTATATATCTGAAGCAACTGTGAAGATTTGCCAAGTCTAGTGGTAAGGACTTGAGTGTTTTTGCATTACTTTTCCAGATTGTTCTGATCATTGATTGCTATGCAGCAAAGGACCACAAAAGCCCTGGAATTAACATAGCAATTTGTGATGCTTTCCCCTGTGCTTATAATTTTGACTCTTGTGGCAATTGTCCCTGAACTTTCCTCAACCTACTGTGGTTAGATGGTGGCTGTAGCAGAAGGCATTGGAAGGTTTTACTGAGCTAGGCATTGATGTTAGGTTGCTGCTTCATGTGATTAGCAGCTCAGCTGCAGTAGATGGAGCAACTGGAAAGGGGATGCTGTGTCAGGGTTTAAAAGAGAAAAGGTTTAATATAGAACACACGATTTATAATATTAGCTTATAATATTCACCCTAAGAGTCAAATGCAAAAGAGTACAGGTCTACCCACACACCCGAGACCTAAAGAATCCAGCTGAGGGCCTGGATCTCACGACCTACATGAGTTCAGCTGAAGACAAAGCCCAAGGCAACGTCCTCCATGAAGCCAGGTGGAGGCCAAGAGCACAGACATTTTCTCATGCAAGTTTGTACCAAGGATTTACACTGGGACAGCCCAAATGTCAATGGTGGAAGATAGGAAGTCTGTGCTAGCAGGATAAAGGATCCATCCCAGCAGGCTGAGGAATCTTCCCTGGAGCCAGGAAGCAATGCTCATGATGAGGCCTCCTTAAAAGAACCACAACCATTCTCCAAGATAGTGAGGACCTGAGCTGAGCTCCTCCAATGACAAGAACAGCTGAGTCTGTATCAAGAAAGCCAGCATGACAAGCTTTTCCAGAAGAATCAGCCGCACATCACCTTTCCCTCCAGTTCTTTCATGCTGTTGCCAACAGTCCTCAGGTGGGCCTTCTACACCCAGAATCACACTGACTCAGTTCAGCTGGGTGTTCCAAGTTGCTCATTAGGCGTTCCAAGTTGACTACAGTGGATACTGGCTGGATCTCCTTTCTACACTTTCTCTGTTGTCCTACTGGGAACTGCGGTATGTCATTATATATGACACTAATAGGATACTACATCATGAGACTATTTAAATTGACAGCTGTCTTCTCCAAAGTAAACAATTGAAGAATTAGGCTAAGGGTAAAGACTTTTTTAAAGCACAACTTGAAAGTCATAGAGCATCGTTCTCTTGATTACAGCAGTTAGGGAGTGAATATACAAAGAGGATGCACAGAGAAGAGAATATTAGGAGACTGAGTGACCATCTTTGGAGATTACTATGTCTACCTTCATATATGCCTAAAACATTTTGTAGAAAAATAAACTGCATTATACATAGTGTGATGGTTAATATTATGTCAACCTTCTTAGGTCTCGGTATTTAGATATTTGGTAAAAAGTTACTCTAGATATTTCTGGGAACATTTTAAAGAAAAGATTAACATTTAAATCAGTGTCTTTAAATAAAGCAGATTATCTTCCATAACATGGTGAGTCTCATTCAATCAGGTGGTTGGCTTGAGAGACAAACTGAACTCTCCAGAAAACAGAAAGTTTGCTACCAGATGGTCTTTGGTCTTGAATTGTAACACTGATTCTCGGTTTTAGCCTGCCAGCCAACCCTGTCATTTGGATTTGTCAGATTCTATGATTAAGTGAGTAAATTCCTTTAAACCTCCATAGATACATAGATAGAATCTGACTGATTTTATTTCTCTGGAGAACCCAAAAAAACAAGTGATAAGAGGATAAAAGAGGAAATGCTCATTAAATCACTTAGATTTTTATATAATTTTGATGTATTAGTTCAATGTTAAAATGTTTCATGCCTTTCAAATGCCAGTGCACTTTTATAAAAGTGACATAAAATTTTTATAGAAGGCAGAAGCTGATAATGCCACCCCCTGCTGTTCCTCTTAGGATGGACAATTATTTTGTGAGAAAATTAAGGACTCCTGGTATGTGAACATTTATAAATGTTAAATATACATAAGCTATTTTTTAGATTCTAAAGTGACCAGGGCCTGGCAGGATGACTCAGTGGTCTAAAGCGCCTGCTTGGGAAAGCTTGGGTGGCTGCAGGGACCACAGTTCGATCCCCGGCACCACATGCTGCACCAGCCCTGCCCTCAGGACAGGCTGAGCTGGCCATAAAAATAAATAAATAAACAAACAAAAGTTTTGAAACAAGAAAAAAAAAATTAAAAAAATAAAAAAGTGACCACTGTATTTGAATTTTGTCCCATTAATTATTTGATCAAACAGATAATGTATTTTAATTGTAGAAGTTTTGGAGAGTACAGAACACCAGCAGACAGAAGAAATGGATTATATATAATCCAATCGTTCATAATTAGACACATTTCCAGAGCTCTATTAAAAATAATAAAGAGCCTCAGCTCTTGCAAAAATACTGCCATTTACTTGATAAATTTTGGGAAAAAACAATAGCAAAGAAGCATATTAGACAATTAAATAAGTCCAAAAATAAAGATATGGAATTTGTTATGTACTGTCTACATTTTATAATTTGTATTTACACTGGATATTTTTATTTTATTATTTTTACTGGTGATAAAAAGAGACCTCTAGTTCAAAAACATACATAACCAGAAGGAAATAGTAAATGAGCCTGAAATTTGTATGTTGCACTAATCATTCTATATACAATATTGTGGTCATTCAAATGTTCAACTAAGGGTGACTGTTAAAGAAAAGCAAGACAGATATGTTAAAGGCTTATTCAGTATTTTAAAATTTAGTACAGAATCTGTAATACAATCAAGTGCACACAATCTAAATAGTTAAACTACCACAGATATGCATTAGACTATTGTTAAGCCAGCACAATGTTTGGAAATAATTTTCTCCACAAACTGTGAAGCCCAAACATGACAGAGTAGTAATATATTTGGTTCTCAGAAGACTAAGAAACCAGATTGCTCTTCATTACCATCTGGTGGCTACTGCATGGAGTGGCATTAACTATAATTTTAAACGAGAGTTAAAGGAACTGAACTAATACTTGAGGGCAGAAAGAAAACCTCAGTACTATTGGTGAATATTAAAAATGCATGAGGATAAAAACTAAAGATGATTTGGGGAAAATTCTTACCACACAGTGTATTGCATAATAAGTCATTTATTAGAAACACTTTATAATGGGCAAAGGTTGGGTGTCTAATAAATAGGATTTATGGATAGGCTAAACAAAACCATTTGGTGTGTTTTATAATAGAAAATGATAGGGTTATTTAGCTTTTCATAATAAGTTAGATATAAAATTGTGTCTTGGTCTAGTCGTTCATGCACCTTCACATGACATTTGCCCCAGAAATATCTGTCCCTTTTATCTACATATCAGACATTATACATCTTTAAAATTTATCCTAAATGACCACTACCTTGACAATCTGTGCCATCAGGTAAGGGCTCTGTTGTCTGTCCACACAGACTTTGCTCCATACCTGTTGCTCACTTGTACAGTGGCTTCTTGTCGTCAGTGAATTTGTCAATAGTAGAGTAGCACTTCACTTATTCTTAGAAGACCCAACTTCTAAGTATTTATTATACATTTTTATAAGGAATGATCCAGGTTAAAGCTTGCTGATATTTAGGAAACTTAGGAAATCATGCAGCTTTCTGGTTTTGCAGATGCTGAGACCAGAACAAACTTAGTTTTAGAAGAAACTAATGTCTAAAACGACCTTGCACATTTCCTATTTACATCCCAGAACTGTAAAGCCAGACAGAATCAAGAGAAATCACTGAGTTCTGCCACATCGTTGTCAGTACAAGGCTAAGACTCATGGAGAATCCCCGACTTGTCCAAGTTGCTATTAATAGTAATAGCTATGTCTGGATTTGATTCCTAAACTTCGATCTGTTCATTCAGTAGTATTTTTATTCTCTTGGTTTAATTTCTAGCTGGCACTAGAAGAAAGCTTAGTTTTAGAGACTCTACCTGTAAATAATGATAATAATCTCTAAATTTTGAGCCCAAAATGCTCTTTATGGATTTAAATTCTACCTTGTTCTTTTTATTTTTATTATGGCCAGCTCAGCCTGCCCTGGGGGTGGGGCTAGAACAATGTGTAGTGCTAAGGATCAAACTATGGTCCCTGCAGTTGCCTAAGCTTGCCTAAGCAGGTGTTTTAGACCACTGAGCCATCTTGCTGGTCCATCTACCCTGTTCTTTTTTTTTTTTTTTTTTTTTTTTTTTTTTTTTTTTTTTTTTTTTTTTTTTTTTTTTTTTTTTTTTTTGTCTTTTGGAGACAGGGTCTCGCTATGCAGTTGAGTCTGGCCTTGAGCTCACTTTTGTAGCCCAGGCTGGTCTCAAACTCGCACCGATCCTCCTGCCTCAGCCTCCCGAGTGCTGGGATTACAGGCGTGAGCCACCACGCCCGGCTCATTTACCCTGTTCTTGATTCTGGACCCTGACTACATATGTTAACAGGTAAGCTAGGAAACCACTAATCCCATTGACAAGGAAATATAGTAATACATTTAAAACATTTTTAATGTGCTGAATTCTTCCTTAGGAATTCTATTTCTAGAAAATTATTGTAAGAAAATAAAAATGCATATATTCTAAGTTTATGAACACAAAAAGTAAGAAGATATCATTATCAATATTTTCAACAAACA
This sequence comes from Myocastor coypus, assembly GCA_004027025.1. Classification (NCBI taxonomy): domain Eukaryota; kingdom Metazoa; phylum Chordata; class Mammalia; order Rodentia; family Myocastoridae; genus Myocastor; species Myocastor coypus. The sequence continues at coordinate 60,473 of PVJA010006353.1, forward strand.
TGATAGACTCATAAAATTTCTGGCATCTTTAGCTATACTAGTGCCAAGTAGGATGTTTTGATATGCTCAAAACATCTTTTGTATTTTAACTGCCTGATGCACCCATGTGCAAGCCCACCTGATAGCAATATAAATACAATCTATCTTAACTTTTAAAAAATTTTCTGAGGATACAAACACAAAAGTGTCTTTTTTTCATAAATCAAAAAAACTTTATTTTTCTCTTTGCAAAATCTCTAAAACTAGGATCCAGTACAGATCTTCAATAACTATGAAATCACTTTACCTGAACCCCAAATAGGCAAGTTGAAACTGATAGATCTGAACAAATCATGTTTTCATTTAATTTGCTCTCTAATCCAGTTTATTTATAATCAATTATCAGCAGTTTAATGCCTTCTTACAAATACGATAGTTCTTTCTCCTTCCTTTCATTGTATATTTGTATGTATGCATGAATGTATGTAATTTATTTCCTTGAAACTTATAAATTTTTGCCCTGGAGACACATTTATCATGTATTTTCAAGTTATTTTATAAAAGAATAATCATTTCTTTTTATTTCTTCTTAATAAAATCAGATGCTATGAGATTCATTTTGATAATCTTTATGAATTGAATCCACTGCAAGTGAATGATTTACAATAGATTTATGATGGAGGTGTATTTATTCTTTCCCTCGATATTCAATTTATGGCCATGTATTTTCATTTTCAACTGAGATTAGCTTTCAGAAATCTTATAAGGATGTCTTATTCACAGATGCAGACTCTTCATTGTATTATTCTGAAAAAGTCTGGCACTTAGGAAAAACATTTAATATATCTTAATACTATTTTGTTGCACTATTGTACATATACCCACAAAGTTTGCAATAATAAAAAATGATAAATGTATTTAAAAAGCCTCTAAAAGCTATAAAGCTACAAGTTTACTTTTATGACTTTAGCACACTTCCTGCTTCTACAATTTGTCTCACATCATGAATACAAAAGAGCTCCAGAATCAGATTGCACCATTTTATTATAATGAGTTGAGTTATGATAAGGAGCATCTAAAACAGGCAATTAGAGACCAAGCAAGAAAGCATGACTTGTAGGTTGCTCACAGATTCCATAACAAGAAGGTCCTTTTTAACATTTTTGATGGTGTTTGAAGCACAAAATTCTGTCACATTCGAAGACAAACAAGAACAACAAGTAGGTGAGACAAAAGGAATATTTAATAAATTTAAATGATATTACATTAATTTAATTTTCAAATTTAACTAATTATACATGGTATAAAAATAATGTAATTAAACAATAAAGATTCCCAAACTGAACAACAAAACAAAGCTCATGTATACATCTCTTAAAATTTATTCACTTTAAGTGTAGTGATACAAACTATTCTAAAGTATATACCATGTTGTTCCCATATTTATACTAGACAATGAGTAATTTGTTTATACGAAGCTTTATTAGATATACAAAGTATATTCACTATTGATAAAAGATAAACTTGGTAAATATAATTTTACATTTGGTTCTACCTAACTGTATGAATGTTAGAAAACACTACAGGTAAATTATTATGCATGCCCATTTTTGTTACCATAACAAAATATCTGACACTGGTTAAATTTAAACACACAATAGCTTACTTAGTGCACAATTTTAGAGGCTAAGACCCAAATATTATGATTCAAGCTCTGCTGAAGGACCCCACTAGCTTTGTTACCTCTTGGCAGGTGGCAGTAGAGGCAGCTTATCTAGAAAGAAGAAATTATCACCAATTAAGAAGCCAGACAGAGCACTATATGCATTGTATCAAATATTGAAATGTACTACTAATGTGTTTTAAAATTGTCAAATTGTTATACATTGTTATTTCTTATTAAAAGTAATTTTAAAAGGAATTAGAAAGAAAAAAAGTGTTCCGATGAACTTTATATAGTTTCAAGGTAAATCCTAAGGGGATTTGACTGACTTTGGGAGATACAAAAGTTATATATATTCTGTTACATATGTCTTGTTTTAACTTGCCCTTAACCACCCAGCAGAAAAGTTTAACAATGAGGCATAAAACATAAAGATTAGTATGCCAAGCTGTAAAAAGCTCAAGTCAACAGCTTCTGACATTGCCAATTCTGCCAGTAACCAACTACTATGGAATATTGGACCATGTATACAACTACTTTCTCTTAGTTCAATGAGAAGAAATTTCTGTACCAATAATGACTAGAAAAATTATCATGTCTGCAACCTGTGCTCTAAATAGCTACTATGAGGACAACAATATGCATTATATCAAGTGTTGTGAATGTACTACTAATGTGTTTTGAAACTATTGCATTGTTATTTCTCATTAAAGGTAATGCAAAATTTTAAAAGAAGAAGCCAGACAGCCTGGTGTTCTATGGCTTTCTACTAGCATGTGCTATTGGTTGACCTAAGACCTCCCATTAAGTTTCATCTTCTGAAGCATCCAACTCAACTCTAAGTCATACAATAGGAATCAAAACTCTAAAGGATAAAAGTTTGGAGGACACATGAAACTATGGCACTGACAAAATTCAGATCTCCAATATAAGAGAACTGAACACGCCTCTCTTAGTAATGATTAGGATAAAGTGAGGACAAATGTTGGGAACATGCAGAAAGCTTGACAGCACTGGTAAAATAAAAAAAACAAAACAAAACAAAAAAATCTTGGCACTATTGACAGGTAGGGAATATTATATATAGTATATATATATATATATATATATATATATATATATATATATATAATAGTATATATTGTTTTAGAATATCATGGAACATTTGATTACAGGCTGGGGTGCAGAGTAACCTGAACAAATATTAAGGGATTGAAACCATCAAAGATTCTTTTTAGCCATTACCTGAAATTAAGATCAGAGTCAATAGAAAATAGACTACCAGAAAACTCTTCCAGACAGTGGGGGGGAGAACTGGAACAAGAGGCATTCAGGTCAGAAGGAGACTTCAAGTTTCCTGCCACTAAGATATTGTATGTAAGAACACTATCATTATAAAAGACATATACAAATATGGACTTGTGCAATCAATTCTACATTTCTCAATGGTCATTTTGGCTACTGTTGTCATGAAGGGGTAGGGATAGTGAGACTTGGCAGAGAACATTCTGAAGAAAAATTATAGAGATTCATAGACCAATTCCTCCTTACAGTGTGACAGGTGAGAGAATGGTAGCCGCAGACAATAAGCACAAGGATTAGAGAAATATTTAGGTGTTGACATAGACACTGTTAGCATTTTTATAAGAAATGACTCCCAGGTTTTAGTCTTGGTTAAATGCTGTTATCTGGATGGGGAGAAGTGGTCTTTTTAAATGCAAAATGCAGAGGATTTGAGGGAAAGGAATTGAAGGTAAAACTACAAGACAGCTAAAGATTCTAGGGTCAAATTCAAAAACATGTTCTGGATAGAAATATGCCTTAGAAATTATAAGTGATTAAAAAGTTATGAGCGTATTATTGATGAGGTTATTCTTTATTTTAAAGAAAATTAAAAATAAACAATAAAAATCATCAGGATTTCAAAACAAGATAAGAAATTAACAATGGTTGCTATATCACGTGTTGATATCTTCAAAGTAGTTGCTCAGATTACCAAACATAGGCATGTAAAATTGATCAAACATGAGCACTGTTCCTCTCACTGAACTAATAGAAATTAGTAGTAAAACTATCTTCTAAGACATAAGTAAAAGGCTTATGTCAAAGTATAAAGAACTTCAATTTATAAGTTTTGATATTGACTATCATTTGAGAAAAAAACATTTCCCTTCATAATTGCATTTTAAATAATATCATCATTATAACATACTCACCTCACAGGTTTATTCATACAATTTTAACAAATAATATTTTATATTGATGCCTTCAACAGTTTTAACACCATCTACTAAAGCTAACAAGTCTGTATTTTTAAAACTCAATTCTACTTTTTAAGAAAAAAGAACATGACAGTTAATGAATCCAATTATAGAACCCATGGTCAAGACAGTTAGTAAGAGGCCTCTCTGGGTCATATCCAAGGCCATGTTAGTAATCATGGCTACTCAAGTAACTGTGGACATCCTCTGAAGGTGTTCTGGAACTTGACAGAGTGGATCAGGTAAGTGGCTGAAGTGATTTAAGTCTGAGATTTTCTGAGCTGGTCCATTAGAGTGAGTCACAAATATCAAGTGGTAGGTATAAAGACCATGATAAATCTATAGGCTGGGCTGGAAAAGATGTAAAAGTCAACAATGTAGCAATGGTCACCTTTTGGTTAGCAGCTGGAGGTCCCATCCACACTCAGTAGACACAATTCACAAAATATTTGGATGGGTTGCCCAAGCCCTAACAAGTAAACTAAGAATTCATGGCATGTGCCTCAGCCAATAGTTTAAGTAGGTCACCTTTGCATAATTCAGCCTTTCTGGTATAGATTCCAGCCAGTCTTCACTTTAGTGCACACGTAAGAAAAGTTAGCACTTCAGAAACTGGGAACTGGGTCTTATCTTTTTTTTAATGAATAACAAGCAAAACCACAAAAAGTACAACTGCATTTCCTTTCTATAAACCTCACAAGCATCAGGCTGACACCTCCATACTTGTCATAATGAATACAACCGAAATCGATTGTTGTTGAGCTCTGACATGATTAACTAGAGTAAAAACGGCTTCAGCAGTGATGATGTCTAAAGTCTTTAATTCATAAGAATATCTGAAGCAGAAGTCCATTAAAACAGCTCACTCAAATATTCTGGAATTGGATTTTAGTTTGCCTTTGCAATTTATCTAATTGTGAATCTGTACCTTGGTTCCATCATATGCCCTAAAGAGTCTCAGTCATTCATTTTAAACCTATATTTGAATCAGGATCCTATTCTGGTGGTTCTTGCCAGGACAGTGAAATCCTGTAAGCATAAGTGGTACTCCTGGCTTAGAGTTACCAGCACAACTCTGTATGTCATTTTGGTCTTTTTTTTTTTTTTTTCTTTTTGAGACAGGGTCTCGCTATGCAGTTGAAGCTGGCCTTGAGCTCACTTTTGTAGCCCAGCCTGGTCTCGAACTCCTACCAGTCCTCCTGCCTCAGCCTCCCAAGTGCTGGGATTACAGGCGTGAGCCACCACGCCCAGCTTAAGCCACCATGCCCGGCTCATTTTGGTCTTTAACTCCTACTTCCTGCATGTTTCAGCCTCACTAGGCTGTGCTCCCATCATCTGTTTGTCCACTTTCTTTTTTCTATCAGTTGAAACCAAAGTCATGCACTTCCTAGTCAATCACTGAGCTACATCTTGACCCCAGATATGTATGCTCTTGATGTGGGAACTCACGCTTGGTATTAGTCTTTACTGAGACCAATATGTTGCTTAGGTTCCCTGTGCCCAGGGCATCCCACTCAGTATCTGAATTTTGTTTACTCTTCATGTGCACCTAAAACCTACTTTCACTTCCCAGTGCCTCTAGTATTTACCCTTTTATTTCTGTCAACTTGATCATCTTAGCCATTTCTAATGGATACCAGCTTTCTCATGCCTTCAAAGCATATGTTGTTTCCAAAACTGAGTTAACACCAGAGACTTTCTAAGAGCCATGACTAGTCCACAGCTATGACACAGAAATTAGTTTATACTCAACTGAATAAAAGTACAAAGGAGATAAGGAGACAATAACATCACAGTCCCCCTTATCCCTTTTATAATATTTAAAATGTGATTGATCAATCTTATTTCCTGAGCAACCAACTGTAGTATCATATACAAATAACTGAACAGAACTTTATAGCAGAAAAAAATCTCTAAAATTACCTGAGTTCGCTGTCCCTCAATTTACCCATGAAGAAATCAACAAGGTTAAGTAAAATAAAAAATTCACATCCACACTTCAGTTAATGGCAGCAGAGCAGTGTTTTGTCTCTTTCTCTCTGCTTTTTTTTCTTTTTTTTGAGTAATTAGACAGTATTTATTGGGTTGCATACTAATGAGAAAAGGATAAGTAATTCAGAGCTTGCTTTTGTTACTATAAATAAATATGACTAACTGAAATATTGCCACATTTCTTTGATACCATTTGTTGAAAAATTATATCACTTCCATATACATAGTCTTCTGTAACACAATTTCAAAACCTGAAAAATTGAGATGTGCTGACTCTTACCTTTCCCAGCCCTGACTCCCATCCTTCTTAGCTGGAGCATTTCTTCACCACTGTGAACATCAGCATTACCATTTGCAAAATATGAACAGCAATAAGTGTCTCCTTTGTAATATTGCTAACAAGGATTGGATGGACTAATACATGGTAAAGCAAATTTAAGAGTGCTTGAAATATACCTAACACTAAAAAGGTGTTAGCTATATTAATAACTAACACTTTTTTTTGACTCCTTGCAGTTGATGGAGAGAAAATAATTCTACATGTACACGTAAAATCCTAAAAGTGTTAAAACATTAGGGACTTAACACATTGGTGTGAATAAGTTTTAGTCAAAGTGAAAATGAGGACATTAGCTGATTTGCAGTTTCAATGGTTGGGAGAGCTCAGAGGTCAAGTTACCTAAAATATAAGAGGAAATGTACCCAAGTAAGGAAATTCAGAGCCAAAGAGGCACTACAAAGCCAGAGATAAACTTCACAGACTTCCTGGTTTTGTCAGAGGCCTCTTACCACTGTTACTACAAGAATGAGCCCAGCCTTTTGATTTAGTCCTGGTCCTGTCATCCAGGCTCTAGAATGCTAAACTATTATTTGTTCCCCTTCTAGAATCATAGAAGGCTCTGAGTGCAGCTGTGAACTGTCTGGGTGTCACTTACTAAGGAAAATTGGCAGCAAGATAGACTTGGGCCTCAGCCAAAGACTTCTACCTGGAGTACTTCTAGTGCGGACTAAAATCTAGATACAGAAATGAATGAAAACATAATCCAAATTAGGCCAAGTGACAAGGACTGATTGGGAAAACATTACAGCTGCAGCTGAAGTTACCTAAGTACTCCACCACAACTGTACCATCTTTATTTTTTTTTAATTTTTTTTTGTCTTTTTTTGAGACAGGGTCTCGCTATGCAGCTCAGGCTGGCCTTGAGCTCACTTTTGTAGCCCAGACTGGTCTTGAACTACACTGATACTCCTGCCTCAGCCTCCCAAGTGCTGGGATTACAGGTGTGTGCCACCATGCCTGGCTACTTTACCATCTTTAAAAGCAATCACAGCATGGATTTTATTTATATGATATTATTAAATGATATTATAATTTCTTTTTTTGTGGCTGAGACAAAATGTCTAACGCCCAAGATTAAAGGTGTCCAGCATTATTTGACTCACATTTTGTAGAGATTTCAGTTCCCAGGGGCTGTGCGCCAAGGCAGGTTAACATGGCAGAGGGGCATTGCAGAAAAGAAACAGTTCATGGTAGGCAGAAGGCAGTAAGGCAGCAAACCATAAGCAGAAAGGGACAACTTTCCTGATACTCCTTATGTTAGCTAGGCTCCCCACCCTGGAAACAGGTAGCACCCACGCTCAGATGGGGGAAGCCTTAATCCCTGCATTGTAAAAAAAAAAAACAAAAAAAAAAAAACCCTGCATTGTACCATGAATGACCCTAGCAGCACACATTCGAGATCCATCCACCTCTGAGAAGCCCCTCCTTTGACCACATGATACTTTGGGGTCACATTTAGATACAAGCCACAGCACATATATATTCAAAATAAATGCTATACAATATTTTTAAGATTGTAATCTTTTATACACAAAGGATATTATGCAAAATATTTTTGTTAATAATAGGGTATTGATAGTATTATCGTTTTGGTACTGGGAACTGAACTCAGAACCTTATATTTACCAGGCAGGCACTGTGCTGCTGAGCTATATCCCTGGACTAATATTAGGTTTTTGAGACCAGTTACTTTGATGTAGCATATGTGTTAAGTCTGCATCATATTTAATGATAGCAATTTTAAAATATTCTCATAAAAATGGAGAAATAAAAAAGCCACTATCTCTATTCATTTTATCTTATGTCCTTATCAATGATTCAATATGACAAGAAAAAAGATGTAACCTAAATAAATATAATAAAAGGAAAAATCTTTGGTTTATAGAAGATATGGCTGCCTCATATAGCTTCATGTTTTTGTTTTCTTAGTTTATGTCTTGCAGCTTCTTGGAGAGTGCCTATATGTATATGCAACAGCTTTCCTTTTTTTAAATTTTATTTATTTTTATTTTATTTTTTTCTTGTTTCAGAACCTTTGTTTATTCACTCATTTCTAAGGCCGGCTCAGCCTGCCCTGAGGGCAGGGCTAGCGCAGGGAGTGGTGCCGGGGATCAAACTGCGGTCCCTGCAGCCGCCCAAGCTTTCCCAAGCAGGCGCTTTAGACCACTGAGCCATCCTACTGGGCCCCTGAAACAGCTTTCTTTTTCTCTTTTCCCCTCCAATTTCTTGATACTATTTTTCATACATGTTATTATTGTTCTTGGCTCATGTTGTGGCATATAATGTTTACATTAATAGAAGTTATTAGCTTCTTTTTTAATACATTTAGTACAGGTGATACAGCATCTACAGAGCCTCATTACATAGATCGGACTCGCAGTGATTCTCCAGTTTTCAGCCTCCCAAGCGCTGGGGTTACAGGTGGGTACCTCCAAGCCCAGTCTCAATCACCATCTCAGTGAACCTCGGTCGCTGAGCTCTGCCTAAACAGGTGCTTTAGTTCGCTGAGCTATCAGCTGGCTCTTAGGTTCTCATACATGGTGCACCTCTGTTCTACTTACATTCCCTTACCTTCCTCCTCCTGTACCCTTTCACTTATTCCCTTTGGTCACTTCCATATTGCAAGAAATCTGTCTCCTTATTCCCTTCCCTCATTCTTATTTTCCGTGTTTATATCTTTCCTCATTCAAGTGAGGGATATCATGTGGTATTTAAGATTGTGTATCTTGTTCATTTCACTCAGTCCTATATGTTCTAGACACCCATTTTCCTACAAATATCTCAAGTATGTCAGTCTTTATAGCAGAGTAGTATTCCACTATAGATAGGCCTTACATTTCCAATCCTTTGTTGATGGGTATACAGGCTGTTTCTAGGATTAGCTATTCTGAGTTACGCTGCCATGTATCTCTATAGTATAATGTATCAGTTTTTTAGGAAAGACACCTAGCGGGGGTACTGCTAGATCATGTGAAATTTCTAATCTCAGTTCTTTGAGAACTTTCCATGCTGATTTCCATAATGTTGTCCTAGTTTAAATCCCCACCACCAATGAGGGGGATTCCTTTACACCACAGCCTCACAAGCATTTGTTAGTATTTGATTTCTTAATGATTCCCATTTTTTTTCAGGAGTCAGATGTAATGTTGGCTTTGTTTTTATTTGCATTTTTGTAATGGCCAAAGATGCTGAGTATTTTTTCATGTGTTGCTTGATCATTTGTATTTCTTCCTCTGTGAAGTACCTGTTTTTCTTGACTATTTCTTCACTGGATCTTTGATTTTCGATGTTTAGTTTTTTTTGAGTTTGTTGTGTATTCCAGATATGAGTCCTCTGAGGAATAGCTGGCATTTTTTTCCAATTTTGCATGTTGTCCCTTTACTCTAATAATTGTTTCTTTTGCTCAACAGAAGCTTTTTGATGTGATATAATTTCAATGTTGATTTTTGCTTTTATTTTTTTATGTAGTTGAAATTCTAAAATATCCTTTCCTGTACTAATGTCTTTTCACATTTTACCTATCTTTTAGTAGATTTAATGTTTCTATTTTAAACTTTAGGTCTTGATCTATTTTAATCTTAAAAGCAGCAGTACAGTAAGAGATAACCAGTTTCAAAGTTCTGCACACAAATAACCAGTTTTTAAGTTGAACAAGCTATCTTTCTTCTAACACATCGCTGGTCCCTTTGTCAAAGATGAAATAATTTTTCAGTACAATGCTTTTCCTCAATTACATTCCACTGATCCATGTATCTGTCCCAGTGTCATGCCATGTTTATCCGCTGTTGCTCTGCAATGTAGCTTGGGACAGGACATGTGCAGAGAAGGCATGGCAACAGCCCCCTCTTTTCCTTGCACTTGGCCTTATGTATCAGTTTTCTGTGCCATTCCAGTTGTAGTTTTTATAACAGGGAGCTGGTCATCAACAAAACATTTCCCTTCATTCTATGAACTATTTTAGCAAATGAACAAATGAGAGGAGGGCTCAGAAAATTGATTTAGAGCCAGTTTATCAGAAGTACAGGGGACACACAAGACTCAAATTTATGTCAAAACAGTGGACAACATTCTGGATAAAGACGTTAACTTGCTCTTCTTCATTCATCAGATATGCGTTGGTCAGGTTTCTTGTTGCTGGAATAAAATGCCCGAGGTCCATGAGGTAAGCAAGGAAATGGTTTACTCAGCTCAAGCTTTCAGCTCACCTTCATTCAGCAGGCTCCGAGTCAGAAGCACCATGACAGAAGTGTGGGAGAGAAAGGCTGCCCACCTGAAGGCTGCTGAGCAAATCCTGGGCAGGCTTAGAGCGCCAGCGCCTGCCCAGGGCCCCGCCTCCAGCTGGTTCAGGCCTTCTGACAGAGCATTTGGCTGTGATTGCTGGTGCATTACTCCACAGATGAGCACAGCACCCTGAGCCCCAGTCATTTTGCCAGCATCTCTCAATCCAGTCAACTTGGCAAGCTTTATCATTACATCAGGTTCTGTATTTAAATTTTTAATGGAACCTGAATATGAGCTATTATTTCTAAAATTAAAAGCTTCAGAGCCAAGAAGACAGTTATGAACTGTCTTAAGTCTAAGAAAATTTTAACATACATGTAGTAGTAAAATCTGAGTTACAAATAATATGCTCTATGGAACTATATAAACTGAGAATATAAGAGGGCATCAAAGTTAAGTTTGAGTAAGTATAATATTTAATAGCTGTGTTTATGATGGTGACTTTAAAAATGTGGTAGAAAGGTCAAAGAAGCAAGAGAACTTTGAAGAATATATAATATGAGTGTGATTTAAGGGAGGATGGGTTAATAGGTTAATATTATTGAACACTATCAAAGTTTAAGAATTAAGAAGGTGCCAATTCCTTGAAATGAATGTGACTATTATAAGTTGCAAACATATATTAATAAAATAATTAAGAAAATGCCTATGATATTTGATTAATAACTGCTATATATGTCTAAGTGGTAATATCTTCTATTGACCAATCTAAAGTATGAAGAATTAATTTGAATAGGTCTCTTTTAGTTTCCAGCAGTGACTTTTCCAATTGAAATGTTGGATTAGGCACTGAAATGTTTAGACTTACATCTAGATTTAATTGAGATTGTAGCATGAAAACTTTAGTCAGCATGACTTTAAAAAATGTACCAAATGTCTTCACAGAATTACTTTAAAAATATTGCCAAAAATTGCCTTAATTTGGTGAGATTTGCCTACTCTTTATGAGTATACAAATAAGCAATGAGCTGACATGGGCAAGTTTTATAACATGCTATCTACTGGTACATGTGTACTTATACATTCAATTCTTATTTTATTCAAGCCTTATTGTGAACTCATGAACTCATAGAATGTTTCTTTTTTTTTTTTTTTTTTTGTCTTTTTGAGACAGGGTCTCACTGTGCAGTTGAAGCTGGCCTTCAGCTCACTTTTGTAGCCCAGGCTGGTCTCGAACTCACACCGATCTTCCTGCCTCAGTCCTCCCAAGTGCTGGGATTATAAGCGTGTGCCACCATGCCCGGCTATGAACTCATATAATGTAGCATGATTTTTATTTAATTTAATTTAATTTTATTTTATTTTTTTCTTGTTTCAGAACTTTTCTTTGTGTGTTTATTTATTTATTTTTGTGACCAGCTCAGCCTGCCCTGAGGGCAGGGCTGGTGTAGCATGTGGTGCCAGGGAGGAAGCCGTGGTCCCTGCAGCCACCCAAGCTTTCTTAAGCAGGCGCTTTAGACCATTGAGCCATCCTGCCGGGCCCTGTAGCATGACTTTTTATTCTATCCTATCATTGACATTATTCCAGGAGAATACAAACTATCAGAAAAAAATGGATATTGAGATAAATGTAGAATTATGGGTAGAACTTTTACATAAAGATTTAACCAAATGCTCCAGCACCTCAGCTACTAGGGATGACTACACTTTGAAGTTCACAGGGATAAGATGGACCAAGAACACTGAAGATAGGACACGCAGGATGGCAAAAGCTTGCTTCTGATTGCTATGTAAAATTAAAATGAATATGCTAGTTAAACATCAAAGATATAGTAATTAAGGAAGAATTCAATAAGAGAAAAACAGTAGAAACAATAGAGAAAGGACAGGGTTCTAAACATGCCCAGGAATAACATGGTTCCTCAAATCAAATATGAAGCAGGCTACAAAAAATAATGTATTAACTATTGTTATTGTCTTGGTTATGAAACATTGTTTTTCTTTTTATCCATAAAATATTTTTGAGAGTAAGTGCAGTTTTTATACTTTATCCTATAAAAAATCATATTATGAAGTAGTTGTAATGCCAGGCTTCTATTTTCTATCATTTTTTCAGATCGTTATAATTTTTTCAGCTTTCAATAATAATATAAATAATGGAAAATCATAAGCATGATAGCTCAGTGACCTTAAGCACTACAGTTACACAGCAATGCCCTAATAAATTCTAGAGCTGTTAAATAATTTTTTAGAGAGAAGGAAAAATCAAATACAGAAATATGCTTTCCCTTCTTGTGGGTGATGAAATTTCTACTTAGGCAAATAATTTAATGAGAAAAATAATTTTCTTTTATTTAAATGAGAAGAGAAACACAATTCTACATAGTGAGACCCTGTAGCCTGTCTACTAAATACATAAAAAACTAAAATTTCCAAATTGCTATAGCTAGACATTTGAAGTTTTTTTTTTTTCAATTCTTTTATTGTTTAAATTTAACAATGGTTATATTACATATTTTCATCATCGGATCAGTTTAGATTAATACATATAGGTATATAAGATTGATCAAACAAATAAACATTAACCTTTCTAAATCCACATTACTTTTTTTTTTTTCTTTTCCCCCTTTTTTTCTTTGAAAGTTGACATATTGCATATTGTCCTCACAATCATTCTATAGAGTGCAGTGTGTGGGCATGACCCACCTCCCTATTAATGTTGCATAGAAAAAAGAAAGAAAGAAAGAAAGAAAGAAAAAAAAACAGGAAAGAATATACTTCTCTTTGGACTAAGAGG
>PVJA010006354.1:0-73615 GCA_004027025.1 Myocastor coypus
AGTTTTAAGCATTCTTTTTTTTTTTTTTTTGCGGGCCTAGGGTTCAGACTTACAACCTTGCACTTGCCAGGCAGGCACTTGTGCCACAAAGCTATCTCCCCAGCCCCTTTGGTTTTAAGCATTCTCATTATTTTCTGTTTAAGGTGCAGCTGAAGCTAAGGTCTTGACAGACTCCAGCACACCAAACCTCCCCAGCCAGGGGCAAAGGTGCTAGTGGGTTCTTGGAGAAAAAGAGACAAAAATCTTTTTACTGTCACATTACCCCATGTTACCAAATTTCTGATCTTTATGCATCTAAAAGTGCTTATACCTTCATTCATATTTTAGATACATCATTTTAAATCCAACACTGGAAATGACAATACTCTATGAAATTCATTTTCAGATACCACGGACCACAATGGCTTCAAGAGTCACAAAAATGCAACAGGCCCATGGGTACCACAATGCTCCAGCTGGAGAAAACTGGTGACCTGAGAAATTCCAGCCACATTTTCCAATGGGCCACCAAGTATTGGTAGGTACAAAGACAGCACGCCTGAGCTTGAGTGAAACATGGAACAGGGCAGGGGCAGCACATGAACCCAAAACGGACAGATGTGTGGACTCCACTCGCAGCCTACAAGTAGACAACCTGGCAAGAAAGGCCTTTCTGGGAACCACAGAAAGACCTCAGCTTGAGCATCAGCCCTTACTGCATCAGCCCTGCAGCAGGAGCTTTGGGATAGGGAAGTACCCAAAGCAGCCCAGTACCTGCCGCCAAAGAAGCCACCTCACCAGGCAGCTCCAGGTCTCTGCACACCAGTCCCTGGCTAGCTCTGTGCTGCCTTTTCCACTGTGCCACAGCCCTCAGCTGGGAACGGAAGCTAAAAGCTCCCTATCATCCAATGCTGGGCTCGTGAGACACATTTCAGATCTAGAAGAAAAGCTGCCAGGCTTCCAGAACTCACCAGTCAGTGATGCTAAAACCTAGGCAAGAACTGAGGCGGAAGCAGCGTCTGAGTAGGAGCAGCTGTGGTCTTAGTGTTCCAATATCAGGTACAGAAGACCCCTTGCCTGTCTGGACTCCCCAGATCTATATCCAGAAGCTAACCTGGGCCTTGCCCCATTTGTGTCCCTCCAACATTCACACTGAAACTGGACCCTTTGGCCACAATATTAAGAGCTGTACCTTCCTTCCCATCAGGTCTCTGTACTGCTCATGTGCACAGGAAGGACATAATACTTAAGCCTGAGCTCGAGTCCTAAGAAAAGCTTGTCCCCCTCTGCCTCCACATACTCACATTCTCTACTGGATAAAGGGCAAAGCACGTGGCCTCCACAGAATATATGCTTCCCTGAGTTAGAATGCTAGCCCATGGGAAGGGCCAGTGGGCAAAGTGTATGCCCCAACCTGCATGTTCCTAATGAAAGCAATCATTCTGAGAGATCCTCATCAGCAGGGGAGGAACAGAGGTTCAACGATTGGATTGGGCTTCACACCCTGTGCAGCTACCACTTCCACACGTGAGTGTAAGGCCAAGTATACTAGACTTACAGAATCTCCAGCAGAAATAGGGGACCTAGGGAACTCCATACAAATCTACAGGGATGGGATCCTCAGTGAGAACTAGGACACTGAGTTAACCACTGGGCTACGTCCTCCTCTCAACAACTGGTCTATTTTTGGCAGCGCTGTTCTCCTTCAGTGTCTCCAATGAACCTCTTGGTGATGCATCAGATATTGGAGTTTGCTCCTGCCTAGCACGGGCAGTGCTACCTCAGCCTGTCCCTAACTGTACTTGTGTCCACCTCCATCCCACATGTTAGCAGATGGGAGACCAACCTGGACCCAATGGGGCAGTACAGAGGCAATGGCACTCATGGGAGGGGTCTCATGGAAGAGGGGAGCCTGCTCTATCCATTGTCTTGTGGGCACCTGTCATATCTGGCAAGCCTGACATTTTGTTCCTCAAAGTCTCAATCACAACGTGCCTACAGGAACCCCTAACAGGTCATCATCACCTCAGCAGAGAGCTCTCCCACCCCACCTTACATGAATGCATCCACCCACCAAGAGGCCGAAGGACGGGCATGTCCACCAGTATCTACAGGTACTCAGACAGTGTCTCAGTACTGTGGAAGACTCCACGGCGGCACGCTTACCTCATGCCCTCTGTTGAGTGGTGGCAGTAGTTGCGGTACAGCTGTGGCACACCCAGCATCGCCTCGGTCAGCACAGCCAGAAAGCCCAGCGTCTCCACAAACACAGTTGAGTCGATGGACAGGTAGGTGATATAGCCTGCCACACCAGTGAAGGCCAGGACACACTGCACATAGTCAGCGAAGCTACTCCAGTGCCAGAAGTGATGCAGATCAAAGTCTAGGGAGAGAGGAAGAGACTCACCTAAGCTAGGTTAGCAGACCGAGAAGATACAGATAACGATGAGGAATGGACAGGTCACATCAATTCAGGCAGAGAGGGAAACCAGGATCCAAGACATCTCGCAGAAGGCCCACTGTGCTGAAGACTTGATTACTGTCAGATGGACCATGGGAATTAACTGGAGGGTTCTAACTTCACGAAGCAGAATAACCCACTGATGAATTAGTTCACTAGCTGAATGAGCTAACTGGGAGGTGGGACCTAATGGGTGATGCTGTTCGCTGGTGGAAAGTGTCCTTGAAGAGTGTACTTTTGCCCCTTGCTCCTTGATGGCCTTTTCCCTCATTCCATTTCCTGGCTGCCACGAAGTGAAGAACTTTCCTTACTGTGCCTCATGTTGTGGTTCTGCATTATAGCCTGGACACCACGGACTGAAACCTTTTAAAACATGAAACAAAATAACTCTTTTCCGCCTGTATGTTATCTCAGTTATTCTGTCACAGCAAAATAAAGCTAACACAATAAGAAAGGCAAGACCCAAAAAAACAGGTCAAGGTCAATATGAGAGGGTCAAGATCAACATATGGAGAAGAAAGCTGCCACAAAGACAAATGTATTACGTGACAAGTCAAGGTCAGGGTAAAAAGGTCAAGGTCAGTAGAAGGAATTTAAGGTTAGGGTGAGTAGAGATAAGAGGTTATTGTTGGTACAAGATGTGAAGTTATGGTTAAGATGAGGCATTATGAGCAGGCCAAAGCACTATGAGGTGAGCTGTACATACTGCAGATCAAAATACTTCTTTCTCATAGAGCCTCACACAGTTATCAACATAAAAGGTACCAACTTGGGCCAGCAAGATGGCTCAGTGGTCTAAAGCACTTGTGTAGGCAAGCTTAGGCAACCGCAGACACCACGGTTAAATCCCCAGCACCACATGCTGCGCCAGTCATAATATAATAAATAAATGAATTTTAAAAAGAAAAAATAAAACAAAAGGTGCCGATTCTTTTAACTTCATTTTAAGCATCCTCGAGCAGCTGGGGAGATAGCTCTGTGGCACAAGTGCTTGCCTGGCAAGTGCAAGGTCATGAGCTCAAACCCTGGCCCCATAAGAAAAAAATAAATAAATTCAAAAACAGGTGATCTATTTTAAGCATCCTAGGAAGGTCTGTACTGTATCCCATGGAGTATAATTTCTGGGACAGACCTATAGCTCTGCCTTCTGTGCACCCAACTCGTGAGGACCCAATTGATACCATTATTGAACACTCAGTCACCAGAACAGTATCACTTGCTTCATGATGTATTCTGTGGAAACTACATTCATAAGCACTCACACAATTAGTGAATTAAAGGACATTTTGACAGATGAACACATGGCATTTTGTGCAAATCACACACCAGTCAACCTGAAAATCTATTATACACTCCATTTCCCAGGAGGCTATGAAGGAACTGCTACATCCTGAAGTCACCCAGTTCTCAGTGCAGCCCAAGCCCAGGTAGAACTCCAATCAGGACCTGCTTTTCCTGAAGCTGGTGTTCCCATCCCCTCTGAACCTCAGGCACACTACCATGGCCAGGCACTCAGATGTCAGGAGTCCAGGAGACCTCTGTCTCTGCACAGTGGTTCTTATGGATTCAAAAAGGCTGGTGGAGGGGGCTGGGTACAGCCACTATACAGGCACAGCCTACAGCTTTGTGATCCAGTGTATGTAACGGTGTGACCAGAACAGCAACTAGCAGTCATTTCTGAATACTTGAGGACCTGTGCCTCTTGGTACTACATTCCATCCCAAGGAGAACAATAACAGACTCTGGGCTCACTAACTAATCAGGAGCAGGATATTATGTTCTTCACAGGACATTGCTCATCCTTTGGGCAGTGAAGAAGGTGTAGGAGGGAGACTCCACTAATGACAGCACAGACTCAGCTCCAACTTTTGCAAATCACAATGAATTCCTGAGTCCTGCAGCAGCACTCCAGCACCCTCACGTGGCTTGTCTGTGCCAGTTCAGACGGTTCTTCCTGCTTCCTTACTAAATTAACAAGCACTCTCCTCAGCCTCAGGCTGGTGGTAGCTTTAAGATAATTAGGACAGCTAACAGCTGCTGGAAAAAGCAGAGCGAGCCCCTAAGGCCAACACAGGAATGGGATGGAGGTCTCTACTTCAGTACTCTTCCAGGGCTCAGCCTCACCTTCCTCATCTTGAGAAGGCACAACCACCCTTGAAAAGTGTGTTCTTAGAAGACCTGCTCATGTGCAAGCCCTGTCTTAGGTCAGAAGAGCCTTGGGGGCGTCTATGAGAACCTATGTGGTCTCCAAGCTCCCACCCTCCAGGTGCTGGGAATTGTGTGAAAACTGCTGGCAATGACCAAAAAAAGGTGCCTCACAGCATGAAGTGGGGCTAAATCAGGCGAGAAAGATCTGATGACAGTATGGCGACAACACAAGAAAATGACCCACAGTTGCACTAGCAAGTTTCAGTCACTTCCAAGGACAGCATGTTCCTATTGCACACCCATAGCACCACCTCTTCCAGGCTCGTGTGTTGACCAACATCCTTGGTGGCACAGACACAACCATCCTTGGATGTTGGGGAGTCAAAGTATTGGAAGCCCAGCTAGTCATCGGGGTCCTTTATCTTCTTCTTTTTTTTTTTTTTTTCTTTCTTTCTTGTTTCAGAACCTTCGTTTATTCACTCTTTTTTTTTTCTTTAAATGGGTGGCTCAGCCTGCCCCGAGGGCAGGGCTGGCACAGCATGTGGTGCTGGGGATCGAACCACGGTCCCTGAAGCCGCCCCAGCTCCCAAGCAGGCGCTTTAGACCACTGAGCCATCCCGCTGGATCCAAGAGACCTTTATCTTAATACATGAACCTCAGGGTGCACTGAGGAGGAATTTATGACAGCTGGAATAAAATCTTGACTACTGGGCCCATTCACAAGGGCCCCAGATTGCTCTCTGGAGCAGATCCTCCCACCTACTGGAGAATGAGCCATAAGACCTAACTCCTAGGAGTAGCCCAGATCCACTCTGCTGATAGTGACAATCCTGAGCATACAAGGGGTGAGGGGGCTAGGCCAGCAACAGACATGCACCTATGTGGTCCCAGAGACACATGGCTCCCCAACAGGTCTTCCATTTGGGCACAGCAACAGTGGGCGAGGATTTGTAGTCCTTATTTTGTATTTTTAAACCAACCAGGAAGACACAGGGCAGGTAATACTTCTGGGCCTCTCACGTAGACAGCTAGGACGCAGTGAAAGGAGAGTGTGGCTCTCTGCAAAACACAGATCCCAGGAGCCATCAAAAGATGGCTTTAAGCCGGGCGTGGTGGCTCACGCCTGTAATCCCAGCACTCGGGAGGCTGAGGCAGGAGGATTGGTGCAAGTTCGAGACCAGCCTGGGCTACAAAAGTGAGTGCAGGACCAGCCTCAACTGCATAGCGAGACCCTGTCTCAAAAAGACAAAAAAAAAAAAAAAAAAAAAAAAAAAAAAAAAAAAAAAAAGATGGCTTTAGGCCGGGCATGGTGGCGCACGCCTGTAATCCCAGCACTTGGGAGGCTGAGGCAGGAGGATCTGTGAGAGTTCGAGACCAGCCTGGGCTACAAAAGTGAGCTCAAGGCCAGCCTCAACTGCATACTGAGACCCTGTCTCAAAAAAGACAAAAAAAAAGATGGCTTTAGTCAGGAGAGAACTGAGCAAGAGCAAAGCCAGCTTCCCACACAGACACGTTGCCAGCCCTAAGTCCAAGGAACAGCAGGAAGGTTTTCAATGAACAGGAACAAAGTAACGTTCCGTGCCTCCAGCCCCAAGACTCTTCCAGGGTGCTTTGACAAGAGCAGTATCCTGGGGTCCAGCCAGATATGGCACCAAGCATCTGAGTGATGCTTATAGCGTGACTCTGAAGACTGAAGAGATCTTCTGCCAACAGTACCCAGGACAATGACATACTAAAATGACATTTATATAAAAAAGTATAAATGTTAACTTTGCCCACTCACTTTATTCTTCTTTTGAGATGGGTCTTGCTAAGTTGCTCTAGCTGGTCTTGAATCCACAACCGTAAGTAGCTGAGATTATACAGGCATGTACTACCACATCCATTTTTTAAATGAGCTGCTAGAAACTTAAAATTCCACATAGTGATGCATACCTGTGATCTCAATACTTTGGGAGACTGAAAGAAGAGGATCACTAGTTCAAGCCCAAACTAGACAATTCAGTGAGACCTGTTTCAAAAAGAAATCAAGGAGACACAGGGGTCTGGGGTTCGATCCTTGGGCCTACTGTGCAGGCCCTGCTCCCGGGGGTGTGTTGAGATGGCAACTGAGATTGGGCATGGTGGTGCTCGCTGCTCTTGAGAAGCTGCAAACAGGCAGATCACTGAGTCCAATTTAATAGTGAGACTCTGAATACCCTGTAGACCCTTCCCTAAAATACAAAAAAGTCATATTGGACACAAGCTCATCTTCTTCCTTCCTCTTCCTTTTCCTCTCCCTATACTTAAAAAAAAAAAAAAAAAAAAAATGCCAGGCTCAGTGTGAAGACCCTGAGAGTTCAATCTCCAATAAAGTAAAAAACAAAAACTTTGTAAGTGCCTCACATGCTGGCTGTATCTACTTCCACAGGGGTCACAGAGCCCAAGTTCTGCACAGGTCAGTGCCAACTTTTCCTTTATCCTGAAGGTCAGGGATATCCACAGACTTAGAAACAGTATGACCTACCACAAAGTATCAGAAACGCCCCTCCTGGCATTGAAAGCCCAGGATCATGACTCGGACTCCCAATTTCTACCTTGCCCACTGTAAGTATGGAGCACAGGCTCAGCTGGGCCAAAGGAGGCCCAAACACTCCAGACATGACATGCTAAGTGACAGAGTCCTACCCCAGAAGGAACTGAGCAGCAGAGCCAGGGCCAACCACACCCCACATTCAGTACAACAATGCTGGTTTCCCAAAGGGATCCCATGGAAATGTGGATCAACTACCACTCTGCAAGGACAAAACAAGCAACCTGTGAGGGAATGGTTGAGTCCAGATTTAATGCTGTATCATGGCACTGATCCTCATAATGACCACTAAGGCTCCATGTTATTGTGGTAGGCACTGCAAGAGCCAGGGAAACAGCACAGGGAAGACTGTTACAGGTCACCAGCAATGTGTTGGCATTTCAGCCTGTCTAGGAGCTTTCCCCCTTTGCCATTACTAACATCTAGTCTGTGAACTCTAGTTCAATGTAATGCCTTATTGACAGGTAATGCCATGTTTGTGGCCTGTCCTCAACACTGACACCTGCCAAACAAGTATTCTGTCACTGTGGTCGAGGACACAAGCTCTGATCCAAATAGTCCTATAGCAAGCTCATTACATGAACAAACCATTTAATAAGCCCCAGCATGGTCCTAGCCTAGGGCTTCCTTTGATAAAGGTTCTTCCCAAGTTAAGAAAGCACCTTCAAGGGCCAGGGATATAGCTCAGTGGCATAAGCGCCTGCTTGGCAAGCACAAGGTCCCGAGTTTGATCCCTGGCATCGTTAAAAACAAAATAAAGCTGGGCGTGGTGGCGCATGCCTGTAATCCCAGCACTTGGGAGGCTGAGGCAGGAGGATTAGTGTGAGTTCAAGACCAGCCTGGGCTACAAAAGTGAGCTCAAGGCCAGCCTGAAATGCATAGCAAGACCCTGTCTCAAAAAGCCAAAAAAAAAAAAAAAAAAAAAAACCAAAATAAAACAAAAGAGCCCACTTTACTTTAAACGTTTTAGGGCCAGCCAAATAGCTCAGCAGATTAAAGCACCTGTAAGCAGGTACAAGGTCCAGGGTTTGATCCTTGGGCCTGCGGTGCTGGTCCCACCCCTGGGGTATGCTGAGATGGCAACTGAGACTGGGTGTGGTGGCATACACCTGCTCTTGGGAAGCTGTGAACAAGTGGATCACCATAAGTCTGATGTAGTAGTGAGATCCCAAACACCATGCAGACCCTGTCCTAAAATATATAAAAAAGAAGAGTTTTAAGGTAATCTATCACTATTGCAGGACTTACAGATAGTGCAACTCATCCCTGTGCCCAAATACCAGAGAATGCTTAAGTTGCTGAATTATTCCTCAGCCCCTGACAAATGAAAAACACAACTAACTGGACCTGGGGGCACATGTCAGCCATCTCAGGACTTCAGGAGGCCTAAGAAGGAAGAAAGCAAGTTTGAGCCCAGCCTGGGCAACTTAATGACTTAGCAAGACCCTGTCTCAAAAAAGGGAGCTGGGATGTAGCTCAGTCCTAAGACCCTAGGTGCAATCTCAAGTGTGTGTCACAAAATAAAAAGGCAAACAAGGAAAAGGAGAAGGGTGGAGGGGAGAATAGGAGAACAAGAACACAGAGCATGATGGTGCCCTGACTCATGTTTCCTAAATGCAGCTCCCAGCATTTCATATTAATGACAATGGTCAGATGGGTGCTTCCAGAATGGTGACACACAGGTCTCCCATAAACAACCATAACTGGTGAACATTAAAATAAGCAACTATTTAGCATGTGGATAAATAGTTATCCCAGAAAATCTAAATAGTGATAGAATAGCAGTCTATGTCCCTTGGGCCAAGACCTGTTTCCACATTCACCATGTGACAAAGGTACAATTCTTACAATTCTAGGTAGAGCAGTCAAGACAAGGGGTTCTTTCCCCCATCAGCAGTAGAGGGCAGCAGCTGCCAGAGCTTCCTCTCAACCTTCTTGGCCGGGCTTGTTCCAGTCCCTTTCCATCAGCTCCACTCCTAGGGCAGAACTCCACCCCAGGGAGGAGAATCAGTGCTGTTCACCGCCCCAGCCTCCAATACTTCAGAAGGGCAGGCTGAGAGACCAAAGGCCAGCATCCCAGCCTGTCTGATGGTGGCAGGTTATTCCAAAAAGCTCACTGATGCCCTGGTCACCAGCTCCAGGGTACAATTTTAAGATTCTGCTCTGAGGGGTGGGGAAGAAGAACAGAGAGTTCCCCAGCTCTCCCCTAGAACAAAGCAAAAGGTCAAAGGGTACTGACAGAAATAATGAAGACCTCAGTGATAAATGAGGACGCAACCAGCCAAGCTCATTAGACAGAACCAGGAAGAAGACAGCTAAGAAGACCCTCCCAGGAGGAGACAAGTCACAGTGATCATCCTGCCCCATTGTGGAGCACTGTCTACTTAAGGCATTACAGAACCAAGAAAGCAATCACTGAAGTTAATTCAGGCAAAAACCTGGGTATACTGCCACTGGAGACCATCCAGGAGTTTTTAACAAGGGGCCACGGACAGTCAATACCAGCCAGAGCCACCACTGTCTTACAAGAGGACAGGCTCAGAGAATACCTCCAAGCAGCCAAATCAGGGTACCAAATCTCATCCTGGTGGGAGCTCTAGGTTCAAAACTGCTACATTTACCTAAAATCTCCAGTGTGCAACAAAAAAGGGAGATACACAAACCAACAAGAAAATGTAGTCCATACATGGGAAAAAGCAACAACAACAAAAATAAATAAATAAAAAAGACTTTAAAACAGCCACTACAAATATATGCAAAGAACTAAAGCAACTATAGTACGAAGAATTAAAAGACATGATGACAGCATTCCATCAAATAGCACACACCAGTAAAGGGACAGACATGGTGAAGAGAACCAAGTGGAAATCCTAGAGTTGCAAAGTACAGCTGAGACAAGATCCACTGCAAGGCTCGACAACAGAACTGAGCAGATGCAGTTAGTAAGCTTACAGAGGTCAGTAAGAGCATGCAACTTAAAAAACAAAGATAAAACAAAAGAGGGAAACTCCCCGCAAATGTGAGACAATATTCAGGGCACCCACACATGAACAATGGGTGTGGAAAAGGAGAGAGGAGCAGGAAAGATATCTGGTGACTGAAAACTTTCAAGGAGGCAATTTTAACCTAATACTCAAAGAGCTGAATTAGGTCCTCATGCAATAACAGAGATCCGCACCCTAACACTTTCAAGTCTAAATGCTGAATTCCAAATAAAAAGGCTAAATTCTAGAAAGCAAGAAGAAAAAAATTGATTTTTCACTTACAAGAAACCCCAATAAGATTAACGGGTGACTTCTCATCAGAAACAATGGAGTCCAGAAGGCAGTGGGATAACAGTCAAAGGGCTGCAAAGAAAAAGCACTGTTAACCAAGTTTCTTACAGCAAAACCTTTCTTTTTATACAAAGGCAAAATAAAAATATTTCCAGGTAAACAAGAACTGGAAGAGTCTGTTGCTGGCAGACCCACCTAACAGAAAACACTAAGCAAGCTCTCCATGGTAAAAGCAAGTGACATCAGAGGTGACTTGAATGCACATGAGAAAATGTGGGGAGTACATGAAGGCAATTACTGCTCCTGAGCTGTTCTCTCAATTGGCTTAAAAAGCAACAACATGTGCAGTGTTACGTGGGAGCCTTTACCACAGATATATAGTACAAGTGACAATAACAACACAAATGAAACTGGAATAGAAGAACTCAGGCTGTTTGAGAGAAAGGAACTGACTAGAGATACTAAATCAAATCTACTGAAAGAAATAAGAACCAGGAAAGGTAAAAAAGGTTAACAGAGCAATGCAATAAAGATATTCATTCTCCTTTCTTCCCACAAAGACATAAAATGTATACAAAATAACAATTAGAAAAATACATTATTAAATCTGTGAGATCTACCAACATGGTATGTATAAAAATCACGCCACCACGCCATGAGTAATGGTGCATGTCTATGATCCCAGCATTCTAGGAGGCTGGGGCAGGACAGGGCATTTCACTGCAGCCATGGCAATTTAGTGAGCCAGGGATGTAGCTCAGTGTGCAGATCTTGGGTTCAATCCCTATAGCATGTGCACATACATATGCACACATGCACACGTGCACACGCATACATGCACACACAGCCACGCCATCTAAAAAACAGAACTATGTGGGAGTCAAGTTTCTTATACAACCAAAATTAATATAAATTTGAAATAAATTCTGTAAAGTTAAAATTTGCACTATAGTGACATATACTTGTTCATGCCTGTAATCCCAGCTATTCAGGAAATCGAGGCAGAAAGATCTCAAGTTTGAGGCCAGCCTGGGTTACTTAGTCTGTGTCTCAAAACAAAACATAAAAAGAGATGAGAATATAGCTTAGTGTAAGGTTCAATCTTCAGGAACATGATGTAAGCTTTAAAGCAAGCACTAAGAACTCTCAGCATATCATTAAAAACATGTAGGGGCCCAGCAGGATGGCTCAGTGGTCTAAAGCGCCTGCTCAGGAAAGCTTAGGCGGCTGCAGGGACCACGGTTCAATCCCGGCACCACATGCTGCGCCAGCCCTGCCCCCAGGGCAGGCTGAGCCGGCCATTAAAATAAATAAACAAAAAAGTTCTGAAACAAGAAAAAAAATAATAATTAAAAAAAAAAAAAAAAAAGGGGCTGGGGAGATAGCTCCGAGGCACAAGTGCCTGCTGGGCAAGTGCAAGGTCGTGAGTTCGAACCCTGGTCCCACAAAAAAAACAAAAAAAAAATAAAAATAAAAACATGTAAAGGAACAAATGTCAGGGAAAAGATATGGGGAATATAAAAACAAAAAGACATAGCTATAAGTCCAAACACATCAATTATGAAATGTGAATCAAAATCAATTTAAAAGCAAGATTTCTAGAATGAAATTTTTAAAGATCCCTCATAAACACTTTAAATTCAGAGAACAGACAAAAATATACTATTTAAATAGCAAAGTCTACAGGAGATTTGAAGAGGTTATACTAATATCGGAATAGGTTTTAAAATCAAAAGCACTGCTTGAGAAAAAGGTAGGTATTTCACAATGATAAAAGGGTCAATCCATCAGGAAGATACTACCACTTAACAATGTGCCCCAATATTTTTCCATAAGTGAAAACATCATACCACAGTGATATATGTGCACCTATATTTATAGCAGCACAGTTTATCATAGCTAAATCTTGGAAACAACTTGGATGTCCATCAACTGAAATATGGATATAGATGATGTAGTATTTTTACACAATGGAGTATTACTTGGCTATAAAACATGATAAGTATAAGGCTTTTACTGGTAAATGGATGCAACTAGAGAACATACTCAAGTGAAATAAATCAGAGCCTCATGTGCAAACACTGTATTGTCTCCTTAGTGTGACAATCTGAAAGAGAGCCTGAAGGGTATAATAGATAATGGAAAAAAGGAATGAACCTATTTAAAAGGAAGAAATTACTGAGTTGAGGAGGACAGGAGAAGTAGTGAGGGAAAGATATATGTCTATGTATATACGCAGGATGGTTTGGACAACTATACTTTGGATTTCTGCTGGTCTATGGAAAAAGGAAGTTGCTGTTTAACTTGTTTTGTCACCTTTTTTTCAATTCTTTGACCTATTTATATGTTTCTTTCTTCCAATTTTACATGTATATAAGGTAATATGAGCAACTATTTGGAAGACAACACTGCATTACAACAAACTGAAATTTGTATTATTTTGTTAAGTAAAATTCTGTATCATTTGTTTTATTTATTTATTTACTCATTTATTTGGGGGGTACAACAGTGTATTGCTTTTATTTGGGGCCTGGAGGAAGGAGAAAGACACTGTGGTGAGGGACGAAGTGAAGGACTCCAAATGTGAGAACAAAAACATTTTTATGAAGTAGAAATTGGCTTCAATATTATTAGTAGAATGTATGTTCTAGAAAGTGGTGGTAACAATGTAAAATTCTGGCAGCAACACAATAGAACAGTCCCAGATTTTTAGGCTGAGGCCAACACCTAATGAGGATGAAAGCCTTATCTGTGGGGAATTCTGGCTGATACCTACAGAAATATTACACTGTGCAGCAGAAATACTACACTGTGCACAAAGCAACTGAGTTATTTTCACAAGTGTTGTAAAGTTTCATGTAGTACAAGTTTTTTGTACCTGCACTTCGATTTCACAGCAAGAGTAGCATAGAATACCTAAACAAAGAAGAGCACATTCTTGCAAGATATCTAACTCCTTGCTATAATAATGCATACACTTCAAAATGATTACACTATCATTACATCTAGGGCTTTCTGCAGCTACAAGGTGGCAGTTATGAAAAGCATGGCCCCTGGATCAACATCTAGAAAGCAGCCACCACCTTCTATGTGTGCTCTTTTTTTGTGTTTTTTCTTCATTTTTCTTAACTCTGCTGCTGTTGCTGCTGCTTAGCAAAACTGGTAAACATACAGTTGTAATCACTGGACACAGCACTCTGACAAGACATTTAAAACCTTCAATCTTCTGGGGTGAAGAAAGCACCGTGTGACATTTAGAACTCTGAGAAACAAAGTGGCCACACATTTTCCTGGCTTGAAGATTTCCACAACTTTCCTGATCAGGTCACCATAGGAGGTCTGACTTAAGTTTGTTTCAAAGCTAACATAAGAAAATTCTGGTTCTGGAGTGACGTGAATAGTCCAATAAGTTCCATCCTATTTCATTCCATTCACTCTATACCCACAAGCATTTAACGGTGTGGCACCAATGACCGAAACCGGTATCAGGTCACAAATTCCACTCTCACTAGTGACATCCTTTGCAGTAACACCATCTTTCACGTAGAATTGGTCCATAACTCCTGGGTCAAGCTCACTCATCAGAATTTCCAAAGTCTAATCTAGCTGGCTGAGTACTTGACTCTGGGAAATCCAGAGTATACAAGTACCAACAATCAGAATTCATACGTCCCATACAATATGCTGCTCCCTTTGGTACAGTTGGTGACAAGGCTTCATGAAATTCTTGTAAGAATAAAAGCTTTGAATCAAGTCAAACCCACTGTAATCCCTAGCAAGCTTCAACAGGAGAACCAAGGCTTTCAGTAAGATGGTGGCACCACATGTCTTCAAAATGAAACGTCTCTTAGAGACAAACACGCTACTCTCACTGAGTGCATAAGCTTCCTGCTTGTCAGGTTCTGTCACACTTATGATTGAACATTTGCACATCCTTCAAAAGTACATCCCACTCAGATCTCGGGATAGTGCGAAGATCCGCAGATCCCCAGTTGGTGTCGGGTTGCTGATGGGAGAACCAAATTTCCAGCAGTTTCTCAGTCCCTTTGAAAAAAAAATGTGCACCTTCCATCACCGTGAGACTAGGGAACAACCAACAACCACCGAAAACCAACTACATCAAATCTCTTCTCCTGCCACTGCCACCACCGCTGCAGATTGTTCCAGCTGTGTTGCTACTAAGTTCAGGTTTCTTTTTTTGCTATAATTTTATATTAACTTTTTTTTAAAAAAAGCATTAACAAAATTTTCCTGGCTTTTTGTGAGCAAAAGTTGAACGTGAGTCTGCTGGAAATAGAGGCAGATATAGTTCAGTCTCTTGTAGTTGACTGCTTCCCCATTAAAGAGAAAAGCGAGTGCTAGCTGATGTCACTGGCCATACTGTGTAAGCAAATTGCATATCATTTATAATTTTTCTGTTTTAACGCAATTTTGTACTGTCTTAAAAAATGAAAAAACATAAAACAAAGTGGCCCAAAATGCAAAATGCAAAACCTTGACAGAAATAAAAAGAGAAAAAATTCAAAAATAGTTGAGAATAGCAATGTGTAACACTAAAACTGCTTGGAATGCCTGTCATTCTTGTCTTTTAGATGTGTGCTGCTTCTAATGTAATTTCAGTTACTGTTATCCTCTCTCTCAAGTAAATGGTTGGTTTATAAGAAAACAAAAAAGGATATTAAATAAGAGTAAGAGACTAGGGAAAATGCCACAGGATGAACAGACTAAAATTCTGTACATGCTTATATTTCTAAATATCTGCGTAAGAATGTGTAACTGCTCTTATCATATTCCATAGAGATTTATTAGAATATCAATGATTTATGGAAAATACCAATTCCAAGTTAAGTCTAAGATATTTGACATTCAGAAAGACTGATAGTAAATTCAAGCACCCATGTTTTAGAGTAATTGTATCACTAAGCTTCTCTTCTGGAGGGCTAAGAATATAAGTTTGCAGACCAAAACTTAGAGAAATAAGAAAAGGGTTATAAAGATAGCCAATATTTTTGCCCTAGCCCTCCAAGATCAGCAAGGACTCAGGACAGAACCAAACCTGTGCTATAATATCTTATAACGCAGTGGTTTCCCAAATTTTCTGTTCAAGATTAAGGGACCACAGAGGAAAGTGATTGAAGGTATACAGTGTGCCCAAGTAGAGTCACCTGGACAGAAAACATTCTCTCAGGCTTTCATAGAGAGCAAACTGGCCAAGCAATGGCCATGACTCATCCAGACAGCTGACACTGACACAACAGTTCTACAAAGCACTGTACATGGTTCCAAAGTAAATCCTGAAGGGATCTGACTGACTTTGAGAGGTACAAAAACTACATGTATTGTGATATAGGTCTTGCTTTAACTTGCCCTTGGCCACCCAGCAGAAAAGCTTAAACATGACACATAAAACTTAAGGGTAGTTTAGTACGCTGAGCTGTAAAAGGCTCAAATCAACAGCTTCCAACATTGCCAGTTTCACCAGCGGCACAATACAATTATGGAACATTTGACTATGTATATAACTACCTTCTCTTGGATCAAAGAGAAGAAATCAATTGTACCAATAACCATTAGAAAGTTTATCATGTCTACACCCTGTGCCCTGTCTAACTATAACAAGGACAACAATATGCAGTGTATCAATTATTGTGAATGTTCTACCAACATGTTTTGAAACTGTCACATTGTAATTTCTTATTAAAAGTAATAATAATAAAAAAAGAAAAATAGTCAAGGAGTTCAAAACCAACTTCTATAATGAACGCAGCAATTAGGCAATGAATAATTAGGGAAGCAAAGGAAGCCCTAAGCCATAACCAACCAGAGCCCTAACAGACAGCTCTCTCCTGCACCCAAGAAAACACAGCTCATAAATGTGACAGCTCTCTATGAAAACTACAGGTTAGGCCTCAAAACTAGCCTAAATTTAAAAATACTGAAATCAAAGTATTTTCTGTAATTCCAATACAAATCAGAAATCAGTGACAGGAAGAAATAGAGGAGGGCCTGACAGGATGGCTCACTGGTCTAAAGCGCCTGCTTAGGAAAGCTTAGGCGGCTTCAGGGACTCCGGTCCAATACCCGGCACCACATGCTGCGCCAGCCCTGCCCTCAGGGCAGGCTGAGCCAGCCATAAAAATAAAAAAACAAACAGAAGTTCTGAAACAAGAGAAAAATAAAATAAAATAAAAAGAAAGAAATAGAGGAATTCACAAATGCACAGAAGTCACAGCATATTCTTAAATAATAGATGGGTCAAAACTTCTTGAAGGAAATGAGAAAATAATTTATAGTGAAAGAAAACAAAGAGGTAAATTATTGCTTATAAACATTTATATTTCAAAGTAAGAAAGAAAAAAAGGAGGGCTGGCCAAATAGCTCAGTGGATTAAAGTGCCTGCAAGCAGGCGCAGGGGTCGGAGGTTCAATCCCCAGGCCTGCTGTGCCCATCATGCTCCTTGGACGCACTGACACAGCAGATGAGACTGGGCATGGTGGTACACCAGTAATCCCAGCTCTTGGGAGGCTTCAAACAGGCAGATCACTACAAGTCTGGATCTAGTAGTGAGACCCTGAACACTTTGTAGACACTTCCCTAGAATTAAAAGAAAAAAAAAAAAAAGCTGAATTAATTTAACCCTTCACCTTAAACTAGAAAACAAAACAAAAAAACTAATCCCAGAACAAGCAAAAAATAGTATTACAGTGGAATTATATAAAATAGGAAGTACAGGCGTGGTGGCTCACGCCTGTAATCCCAGCACTCGGGAGGCTGAGGCAGGAGGATTGGTGCGAGTTCGAGACCAGCCTGGGCTACAAAAGTGAGCTCAGGACCAGCCTCAACTGCATAGCGAGACCCTGTCTCAAAAAGACAAAAAAAAAAAGAAAGCCTGACCCGGCTTTGCTAAAATAGGAAGTAGAAAAATTAACCAAACCACAAGCTGTTTTTTTTTTTTTTAACTCAGTAAAATTAAACATCCTTCAACTAGTGACTTTAAAAAGACACAACTCAAATACTAACACCAGGAATAAAAGAGGAATGGTGATTATAGTGATTATAGAGAGCTCACAGAAATAAAAAGAATTATAAGACAACACTAAGAAAAATTGTGTGTCAAACAACTTCAATAAGAGAACAAACACCAGCAGACAAACCAAAACTTAAGAAACATAAAAGCTGAATGAATTTTTAACGAGTGTGAATTAGTAATTTTAAAACTCCCATAAAGAGAAGTCCATGGAGCCAGCGAGATGGTTCAGTGGTCTAAAGCAAATACTCAGGCAAGCTTAGGCAACTGCAGAGACTGCAGTTGGATTCCCGGCACCACATGTTGCGCCAGCCCCACCCCCAGGGCAGGCTGAGCTGGCCATAAGTAAATAAATAAATATTTAAAAATAAATAAACATAGGGCTCAGCACGATGGCTTAGGGGTCTAAAGCGCCTGCTTAGGAAAGCTTGGGTGGCTGCATGGACCGCAGTTTGATCCCGGGCACCACCTGCTGCACCAGCCCTGCCCTCAGGGCAGGCTGAGCCGGCCATAAAAATAAACAAACAAACAAAAGTTCTGAAACAAGAAAAACATAAAATAAAATTCTATAAATAAATAAATACATAAATAAATGAGAAGTCCAAACCCAGACAGCTTCACTGAGTAACTATATAGAACATTCAAAGAGAAATTGATACTAATCCTTCATATTCTCTTTAAAAGCAGAAGAGGAACCTGGTTCCAACATTCATTCATGCATGCATGCATCCATCCACCCATCCATTCATTCATATTGCATTACTAGTGATTGAACCCACAGCCTTCCCATTGCACTATAGATCAAGTCTTTTTTTTTTTTTTTTTTTTAATTTTTCATGTTGAGACAGAATCTCACTAAACCACTAAATTGTCCAGCAAGGGCTTAACTTGATAATGCATCAGCCTCCTGGAATACTGGGATTATAAGTCTGTATCACCACACCTCATTCCCAATTTATTTTATAAAGCCAGTAGCATCATAATACTATATAGAGCAGTGTCTTTTTGAACAGTCGAAGAAGTCAACATGATACTAGAAAAACCATACAGTTATATAGAAAGTTAATATGCACTATGATCAAATGGGATTCATTCCAAGAAGGGAGGGTTAATCCAACCAAAAATCAATGTATAACAAAAGAATAAAAGACAAAAACCACACCGTCACCTCCACAGATGCAGCAATGTACCTAGCAAACTCAAACATTAGTTCATAATAAAACAAAAAACTGAAACTATAAACTCAGAACAGCAGGGAACTCCCTTCAGCTATTAAAAAAGACAAGTGGTGTCTCTTTAACCGAGACCACGCTTAATGGTGAAATAACAAAGGCCTTCTTATTAATTAAAAAAAAAAAAAAAGACATTGGGGGCTGGGATGGTGAACCAGGAAGATCACTGCAAGTTTAAGGCCAGTCTGGATTACATACTGAGTTTAAGACCAGCTTTACGACCAGCCTGAACTACACAGCAAGACACTGTCTCCCCAAAGCAGTAACAATAACAAAAAAAAAAAAAAAAAAGCCAAATGTCTCTCCCTTATCAAATTTAGTCAGATGATTAGGCAAGAAATAATAAAAAGTAGCAGATTGGAAAGGAATAAGTAAAAACTCTCTATTTGTATGCAAAGGACATGATCGTTTACATAAATCCTAAAAAAATCTATTTAACAGCAACTTGAGTTAAGACAGAGCTCAGTAAAATTGCATGGCACAGATAGATATGTAATAAACTTTATTTCTACAAACTAGCAAAGAACGGTTCAAGATGCAAAGAGAAGACAATTCTGTTTACAACATCATCAACATGAGTTAGTATAGAATAAAATTAACCAATGAAATCTAAAACTTGTAGTGTATATTTTCTCTTCCATCCCTTTGCCCCTTCCTCCCTTTCTCCTTCTCTGTCCCCCCACCACACACACACACACACAGCAACATATTCAGAAAACAGGCATCTAAGCTTAAGAGAAGCAGTGCTGTGGCAGGTTAGTATGCTGTAGACACAGCCACACTTGGCAAAGCACTCATGTGCACAACTGAAGGCAACACAGGTGAGGGTGGGACAGTAGAGGGACAGAGCTGCTGTGAAATGCAACACACATCTTAATGGCAGCATCATGCAGTGCGGTACATACCCAGATAGGACCGTTTAGGAGGAACTTTGAGTTCTTCATCCTTACTGTCTGCAGCTACATTTTAAAAAAGAATAAAACAGAAAGACAAAGACAGACTGGTTTTAACACTGGTAAGCCATTGTTTCCCAGACCTTTTTGCATTTCTTTAAAAAGAAAAAATCTTGGAACAGAAGGACACAAGATTTTTATGCCCATGCATTAAGAAAACACTTTTTCTCTTCTGGAGGGTTAACAACTTAAGTTTGCAGAGCAAAAATTAGGGAAAAAGAAGGGCTACAATGATAGCCAGTATTTTGGCCCTAGCCCTTCAAGGTCAGTGAGAACTCAGGACGTAAGAGAACCTGTACTGTAACATCCTATAACTCAGTGGTGTCCCAAATTTTCTGTTCAAGGAGATCATGGGGCTACAGAGGAAAGGGATCAATGATGTATAGTGTGCCTAAGGAGAGTTACCTAGAGAGAAAACATTCTTTCAGGCTTTCACAGAGAGCAAACTAGTCAAGCAATGGCCATGACTCATCCAGATGGCTGACACTGACAACAGATGTACAAAATGCTGTACATGGTTTCAGGGTAAATCCTGAGGGGATTTGACTGACCTTGTCAGATACAAACGCTACATTTTTCACTATATATGTATTGCTTTAACTTGGCATTAACCATCTAGCAGAAAAGTCTAACCAGGAGTTATAAAAAGTAAAGTCATAGCCAGGTGTGGAGGCACATGCCTGTAATCCCAGCACTCGGGAGGCTGAGGCAGGAGGATCAGTGCAAGTTTGAGACCAGCCTGGGCTACCAAAGTGAGCTCAAGGCCAGCCTGAACTGCATAGCGAGACCCTGTCTCAAAAAGACAAAAAAAAAATGTAAAGTCATATTAATATGCTGAGCTGTAAAAGGCTCCAATCAACAGCTTCTGACAATGTCAGTTCTGCTGATAATCCACTACTTTTTTGGACTATTGGACTTTATATACAGGTACTTTCTCTTAGTTCAATGAGAAGAAAGATTTGTACTAATAGTGTTCAAAAAAGATATCATGTCTGTATCTTGCACTCTCAATAAATACTATAAGGATAACAATATGTAATGTATTAATGATTGTAACTGTCCTACTAACCTGTTTTGAAAATGTCTCATTGTCATTTCTTTCTCATTAAAATTAATAAAATTTAAAAACAAAAGAAAAAGAAAACACTTCTTAAACTATTCTCCAAATCTACTTCTATCAGTATCTTAAAGTATATACTGGAAAGGGAAAGAAATGCTAGATCAAAACCTCTAAAAATTACACTTTCATTTCATTTCTAAAGACAGAATACGGCATGACGTGTGCTCTGGTACCAGAAGGCACTATGACTGACTCCACTCCTCTTGTCTCCAGACCAGAAGCATACAAGCCAACAATTATTCAATAGAGCTGGTGCAGGGCTGAAAACATTTCTGTAGGTTGCTGATAAAGCTATTTCAAAGCATACAGGGCAATGTGTTCACTACAAAAAGGCAGCTGGCTCAACATGTGAATTTGAAACACATGCAGTAGACTGCATTACACAGATATTCAGCCAAAGCATGCATACCCAGGGGATAATCCAGGATCCTGAAATAACAGGAAAGCAGCCAAAGGACACAGTCAGGACAACTCTTCTGCAGAACATTCCTGCAGTTCAGAATAGAAGTAGCTAAAACAGGAATGGGATCACAGACTATGTCTCCACAGCCTAGGACAGTGAACTCTAAATTGTAAATGTCACAGGTAAACAGCTAAAAGCAAACATCAGGTGACCTCTGCCACTGGGCGCTGGTCTTTTCACAGAGTAGGTGCCTACTGGAGGCTGCTTATGTAAAGTAATGACCTTCCCCCAAACTGAAGTTTACAGAACAAGCACACCACAAGTGGTGTTTCTTTCTTGCCCCATACCCTCCCGCATCACCTTTAGACCAATTTCACCATTCACTGGCACCTCCTCTATAGATCAAGACCCACAAGAAGGAAGCCAGGCATGGTGGCAAATGTCTTCAATCCCAAGGTTGAGGCAGAAGGATCACAAATTTGAGCCCGGCCTGAACCCTTTAGCAACTTAGTAAGACTCTGCCCGAAAATTCTAAAACAGTTTAAGGAGGTATCAGGGAGGTAGCTCATGGCAAAGGTCCTAGGCTCCATCTCCAGTACTGCAAACAAACAAAAGTCCACAGGAAAGGAACAGTGATAGAAAACTTATCAGAGCATTCAGGAACAAAGCACAGTCACAGCATGGGCTTAAACCAAGAGCCACAGAGGGCATGGGATAGACACAGATCAGCTGAGAAGTTTAAGCTCAGGCCAGGAAGACACTGGTGTCCTGCCCTCTGAGTTGAGAAGTCAGGCCTGTTGTGGATGGTCTTTGAGGCTGAGTCCGATAGGGCTGGAATGATGGCCAGCAAACTACGTGTCCCCCATTTCCCATCAGACTACATCCAAAGCTCAGTAGTCTATTTTCTTTCCCCATCTACTCATGGTCAGGGATATATTTTTGCTTGAAAGGTTGCCACAGCTTAGGTATATGGGCCTTGGGAGCAAGTGGTAGGAAGGGGAACTTCAAACGCATAGGCCAAAAGCTAGGCAAAGAAGACTATGCCATGGGTGAACAGAGGGACATGGAAACTGGGAGCTGCTGGAGTGAATACAGCCTGACCTCAGACACCATCGACAAGCACACCCAGCCAGAAAGGCAGAGCAGGATTCAGCATTCGTGCATAAAGATGTAAGTGTGCAAACAAAATAGGCCTGAGTAAGCGACTCAGAATTTTCCCCTCATCTGGTTCCAGTAACGTATGCAGTTTCTAGAAAGCCAGCACTCAAAAACACTCATCTTTCTTTTATTCATTAGCTTTTGGAGG
This sequence comes from Myocastor coypus, assembly GCA_004027025.1. Classification (NCBI taxonomy): domain Eukaryota; kingdom Metazoa; phylum Chordata; class Mammalia; order Rodentia; family Myocastoridae; genus Myocastor; species Myocastor coypus. The sequence continues at coordinate 22,477 of PVJA010006354.1, forward strand.
TTGGGGACTTTTTCTTTTATTCTCCTCTCTTTTTTTGTTCTGTATTTTTTTCTTCTTTTTATAGTTTGTTCTTTTTTGTTACTATGATCTAACTCTATTAATTTTTTTACTGCTGAGCAAGATCATTTAATTCAGAAGAAATAGCTATGACCCCTAAATATCTATGAATCACATATATATATATATATATATATACACACACACACTGGAGACCTTGTACTTGCCAGGCAGTGCTTATCCTGCTGAGCTATCTTCCTGGCCCGTTCTGAATAATCCAATAATATGCAATAGAATTCAAGCAGAGTGAAAAAAAAAAAAAAAAAAAAAAACTACAAATGAAGAAAAATCTAGAACCTAAAGGATTCACTACCAAATTCCATAAGCACTTTAATAAAATTCAAAGGGAAAGGGTACTCTCATAACTATTCCTGGAATGTCACATTATCCTGACTCCAAAACCAAACAAGGAGTAGGGCATGGTGGCACACACCTGTAATCCTAGCACTTAGGAGGCTGACGCAGGAGGGCTGACGTGAGTTCAAGACCAACCTAGGCTACAAAAGTGAGCTCAAGGCCAGCCTGAGCTGCATAGTGAGACCCTGTCTCAAAAACAAGGATCCATTTAAAAAAAAAAGGAGAACTACCAAAAAGATACTGGCAAACAGAATGCAACAAATCATCAAAAAGATCACATATCATGAGCAAGTACATTCATCCAAGGGATGCAAGGATGGTTTAACATATACAAATCAACAAATGTAATATATCATATAAACAGAACCAAGGACAAAAACTCATAATCATCTCAATAGACATAGAAAAAGCCTTTGATAATACTCAACATTCTTTAATGATCAAACCTTGAAAGAAAACAGGTATAGAAGAAAGTTAGGTGTGTTTGTGCATGCCTGTAATCCCTGAACTCACGATGCTAAGGAAGGAAGATTGCTATTCAACACCAGCCTGCACTACATAGCAAAGCCCTATATAAAAAATAAAAAGTACAGCAACTTTTTATTTTGCCTACCTGAGAAGGCAGCCTGAGTTTTCTGGTCTCTCTACAAGATCCCCTCTCCTGACAGTTGGTAGAAAATGAATCCCCACATTTCATTAAATATGTGGGGGGGCCTGGCAGGATGGCTCAGTGGTCTAAAGCACCTGCTTGGGAAAGCTTGGGCAGCTGCAGGGACCGCGGTTCAATCCCCAGCACCACATGCTGCGCCAGCCCTGCCCTCAGGGCAGGCTGAGCTGGCCATAAAAATAAAATAAACAAACAAACAAAAGTTGTGAAACAAGAAAAAAATTAAATTAAAAAAATAAGGTTTGTGTGTGTGTGTGTGTGTGTGTGTGTGTGTGTGTTTGAGACAGGGTCTCGCTATGCAGCTCAGGCTGGCCTTGAGCTCACTTTTGTAGCCCAGGCTGGTTTCAAACTCTCCCCAAACCTCCTGCCTCAGCCTCCCGAGTGCTGGGATTACAGGCGTGCGCCACCACACCTGGCTTAAAGTTTAAAATAAATAAACAAATAAATAAATAAATATGTGGGGGCTGTGTCTCAGTGAACATGAAATTATGTAAATTTTGATAGTATTCAAAAGAGCTCTGGTATGGTGGCACATGCCTATAATCCCAGCACTTGGGAGGCTGAAGCAGGAGGATGGGTGTGAGTTCAAGACCAGCCTGGGCTACAAAAGAATTATTAGACATAGCTGTTCCAATATGTAGGGTTTAGGAGAGAATGTAGGCTCTAGAAGGGAACTTAGAATGTAAAGAAGTATAGGGTCCTGCTTCTTCTTTTGAGGAAACCTCAATGGGTAAACCAGCACAATATTCCTACCTCAAGCTCTCTAACTCAAACCTTATCTGCAGTGTCCCTTTGCCATTCAAGATCCCTGAGATAAGACAGACAGCTCTGGGACAGTTATCCTACTCACCACTTGTCTAAAGAGTCAGATTCCAGCTCTAATCTTGGAAAGTAGAATTTACGATTAGGAATCTATAACCATTCTCTTCCCTGTCTAGATTCCCCTCTGTCAAGGCTGCAAGAAGATGTCTGTATGCTTAGGAAGCTCCTCTCTGCCTGCACCTGCTGGTAAAGGTCAGATGAAAGACAGTGTATAGTGCAGGTTCCAAAAGGGATGGGCCGGGCTTAGGTACTGCACGCCTGTAATCCCAGCACTTGGAAGGCTGAGGCAGGAGGATTAGTGCAAGTTTGAGACCAGCCAGGGCTACAAAAGTGAGCTCAAGGCCAGCCTGAACTGCATAATGAGATCTTGTCTCAAAAAGACAAAAACAAAAGGGAAATATTTAGCACTAGGTTTGCTACACTAGCCTGCTACATGTGACATCTGGTATTGGCCAGCATCAAAACACATATATGACTTTTCAAATGAGATCAACTATTGCCCAGGACATGACAAACATTAAGTGAGTCATATGGCATGTAGGGCACAATGTTGCCCTCTCAGCCTTTGGATCCTCCCACAGGAAAATAGGATGGAGGAACCCTCCACCTTCCTGTAGATGATTACAACATCCTGACCCATATTAAGACCAAGGATCAGAGAGGCATAGATCTGATCAAGAGGATCAGATGGGCACAGGGAGAAGGGACAAAGCTATGCAAGAAGCAAACCCCAGTTATTCCAGTGGAGAAGTGAAACCACAGCTCTTTTCCTTGCATAATACCTATGAGCCACTTAAAAAGCTCTGCTTCCCAGGCAAGATCAGCAGATCAGCAGCATAAAGCAGCACCAGCTCTGGCATAGTTTAAATCGAAATTGCAAAAGAAAGGCAGAGAACAGACACAGCACTCAGAAGAGAGGAGAGATGGCACTGATGGAGAGAAAGGATATAAATGCACCAAAAACTAGTTATTATTGATCACCTTAATGGTAAAAATGACACTAATTGGTCCAGACAACTCAGCAGAGCAGGAGGCTGACCCACTTTCTACAAAGACTAACACTGGCACTGTTCATCTCCTACAAAAAGATGTGCACAGAATTGGAGAAAGAAGGGACCTATCAGTGGGAAGAAAATAATGATCAGGAATAAAAAGGGCCACCAATTCCCCAAAACGATCCCAGCTCCTCAGTAGCCCCAAAACTAAACAAAATGGGGAAAATCTTTCTCTAAGCAACTTGTGATATTACACACAATCTTGGATTCAGTAATTAGAAAGGAAAAACAAGGAAGGGCCTAGTCCTCCTACATATGAGAAGCCTGTAAGTTCAAACACAAAATATCAGATCAGAAAGGAACTTCTACATTGAAGCCAGGCGTGGTGGCGCACGCCTATAATCCCAGCATTTGGGAGGCTGAGGCAGGAGGATCAGTGCGAGTTCGAGACCAGCCTGGGCTACAAAAGTGAGCTCAAGGCCAGCCTCAGCTGCATAGTGAGACCCTGTCTCAAAAAAAGACAAAAAAAAAAGAAAGGAACTTCTACAACACAAAAGGCACAATAGGAAAAAGAAATTTCTATCTTCTGAGTTCTCAAAAATCAAAGAGCAGCACATGCTAATAAGAGGCTGCTAAGCATGCAACTGTTCTGCCCTGGCTACAAAACCATAGAGCATACACACCATATGTGTAGTCTTGGGAAAGGAGTTGTGCTGACCCATCAAAGCATGAGTGGTAAATATTTAACAAAGCACATGGGCTAGATATGGTTAATGATAACCATATGGACATGAACTGAATACCACCACATAGGGCCAAGCTGCAGACAGAAGCATACTTCTGATTCTCGTACAGCATCAGCATAACAAAAGAAGAGGCCCCGATGAGTTAATACTTGACCCAAATACTAATGTAGAATTCTAATCATGAATTGTTTCCCACTACACAATCTATAACGCTGTACAACACCCTGAAAACACTGTCAATTACCCTAGTTGCCACTTGGTGAAATGAAAGCTGCTTAGACAACATTAAAGTGGCTTTTATGTCACCAAATAAAGAAGGGACAAGTTTGTCAATTTGGTAAGATGTTATTTTCAAAAGTTATTAGGGCTGGCGGTATAACTCAGTGGACTAAGCCCTTGCTTAGGTAAACACAGCGGCCAGGGTTCAAACGCTGGCACCACATGCCTCGCTGGTCCCACCCCCAAGTGCGCTGAGCCAGCAATGGAGTCTGGGCATGATGGTGCCCTCCTGGAATCCAGCACTAAGGAGGCACAAATGGGGATGATCAATACGAGCCCAAGCTGTGTAGTGAGACCCTACACACACACACACACACACACACACACACACACACACACACACACACACACTTTAAAAAAAGAACTTAATAACCACCAACCTGCAAAGGAGCGGCGTTTTATGTTCAGCTCGTTTGCCACACGGACCTCAGTACAGAGTTTCAGCATCAGCAACATGGTCAGGATCATGATTATGCTCTGCCACAGGAGGGGAGACTCAAAGTGCCTTCCAAACCTGGAGAGGTGAAGAGACTACATGTCAGGAAAGACGCCAGCCTCTACCAATATATCCACAGGAACCTCTCCTCAGCCAGTCCCAAGCTACAACTAGGGAAAGAGCCCCTGGGAGGGATTTGACACCCATGTGGCCATGGCCACTGCCTTTTACCAACTCGAGGTAGAAGCAGCATAAGATACGTAGCTCAGACAAGTACACCTTCAGATCTCACTGACTCGAGTCAGTTCCAGGTCTGCTCAGGAGTCAGCAGCCCACTGAACCATTCACCTAGCTACCATGATGAGGAACTTGCCAAAACTACACTATAAGTTAAAATCAAAAAAGGTGTTCAAAACTCAGTGGTGACATTCTTGTCAGCAATTTATAAAAGCCAAAAGTAGACACACACACACACACAAAGTAGACACAGCTTGGTCTCAGCCCTCAAAGAGTGTAACTGAAAGATGTGCTTACACAATTAGAAAAACTACAGCATACCACAGAGTCAGTGCAGACAACCAACCTCTAGTTCATGAAAGTCTTACCAGTCAGCATTTGCAAGCTCACAAGTACAACTCACTGCCACAGTGAATCATAACCCACTAAAGCCTCTGGAGGCAATCACACTTCTCAGTGAGGGCTTGTTGGGGCAGGAGCTTCCAGCCCAGGTCAGCCAGCCCAGCAGATGAAAATGTGTGGCTGAAACAGTGGCAGATGCCAAGTATAGTTTCCTCAGTCTGTCACCAGGAAAGTCTCAGATCTTCTCCTGGGGTGTAGGGAGTTAAGACAGAATCCTCAGATTCCATTATGAACATTTTGTGCAGGTCCCTGGGGCCACGGCCTCCACATGTCCCCTGGGAGCTCGTGAATTTAAAGAACAAGCAGCCACCTAAGGTTAAGGAAGCTCTGGGAACTAATGGGAAACCAGAGTGGTAAGCTATCTAGGTTTAGGTGGTTGCAGGGACCAAGGCACAGACAAACATACCAGCTGCATTTCCAGGAATGTCACCTAGACTCCTGTGGCCTCATCAGTTCCCCACCCATGAGGCCAACAGAAAATAGAGGTGAGGAATCAAGACAAACTGATGCCAAGATAAGGCTGATGAGCCGCTCACCAGGTGAAGGGGGCATTTGGGATAGCTCAGTGGTTTAAGTGCTTGTGCCTGCAATCCCAATCAGGGACCAGGGTCAGCGGTTCGATCCCCAGACCCACTAGAAAGACAGCCTGAGCCAGCCAAAAATAAAAATAAAAACTCCTTCTCAACCTTTTAGGGCCTGGAAAGATAGCTCAGTAGGATAAGTGCTTGCCTGGCAAGCACAAGGGCTTGAGTTCAACCCCTGGTTCTAAAACAAAACAAAAATAAAATACCAGGTGAAGACAAGGTCCAGCTGGGAAGATATAAAGTAGTTATGAAGGACATCTAGGCCAGAGGCCAAGTCGGGGTGCAACAGGCTTATGTGCTCTGCCTATAGGTAGCTCTGGTCACCATGCTGCTGCCCACAGGCCTGAGCACCTGGGACCCAGCATCTCCTCCAAGCCCTTGTCCTTCACCTGTGAAGGACAGACCCTAAGCCTCAGGTGTTGCAAGGACACAGAGCCACATCAAGGGCTTCTTTTAGAAATTGTTCTCCACTGGCTACATGGGTGGCCAAATCATGCATGCAGAGGTCGGGTGGGCCAAGGCCCAGTGAAGGCACTAAATGAGGCACATGGAGTTGGCCATTCCAGAGGAAACTATGTGGTTGCTGCCACATCCTGAGCTGGTCAACATCATAATAAAATGTGCTACTCTATTAAGAACCTAGCAAGGACTCTTCAACCAAGTTCCTTTCTGGTTCTATGAACCACTGGCAGATAGCATTTCCTGACCATTATGACTTAAAAGTCACTTCCTTTTTGCAAATGACCAACAAAAATAATGAGGAAACAAAAACTATATTTAAGCTGGGCGTGGTGGCGCACGCCTGTAATCCCAGCACTTGGGAGGTGGAGGCAGGAGGATCAGTGCGAATTCGAGACCAGCCTGGGCTACAAAAGTGAGCTCAAGGCCAGCCTCAACTGCATAGTGAGACCCTGTCTCAAAAAGAAAAAACAAAACAAAAAAAAAAAAAACCCTATATTTTAAAAAGGCAAAGTTCACACTCTACATATGCCACACCAAAAGTCAGATCTAGATGAAGTGGATTTTTACAGTAAGGAGATCATTTGACATGAAGTAAGAGAGCAGGGCTATTTAGCTGATTTTAGGTGAAGGCAAACTAGGTCACAAAATTTCAAAGCTTGTAACTTTCCACAAATATACACAAGGGGCCAGGGAGATAGCTCAGTGGAATAAATGCTTGCACAGCAAGCAGAAAGTCCTGAGTTTGATCCCTGGTACCACCACCACCAAAAAAAAAGGGACAAAATGAAACAGAAAACAAAGTTCCACCTCACTCTTTAAAACTATAATTTAAGTAGAAAGATACCATTTCAATTTCAAATTTAGTAAGTCTGGTTGGTAAGGCACTTGCTCCCCTCTCTTGCCTGAGACTTGGCTATCACAGATCCTCCAAGGCAAGCAATGGCCTTCTATGCACAGGGTATATCTTCTCCACCCAGAAGCTCAAGCAAGATTTCCTACCCAAGTGGATTGCATACGGTGGGTCAGGGGGATGCACAAGGTCTGACTAAGTACAATGAAGAGTTCTACAGAGGACAACTTCCCCATGTTCCAAGCCAACAGAAAAACTAGGATGGAAAAGAAGCTGTATATTTACTTCCCATGTGTTATGGTTTATGTCTAGTTGTCCCCTCAAAGCCTTATGTAGCCATTGGGCAGGGACTTCTATAGATTGAGATTTGGCTCATGAGTCACTGGGATTATGTGTTTTAGTACTGATGGGATTATGGGTCTGAGTAAGGCTGGGACTATGGGTGTGGTCTAGGGTGGGTATCCTAAGGCAGAGAGCCTGATAGGAATATAAAGAGAGACAGAGAGACAGACTAGAGCTGTTGCTCTCCACTGCCCTGTTTGGTTGGCTACCTCTGCCACCATTTTGTTGCTGTTCTATCATCATGAACTGGATGCTCTCTGCCCTGTTTCACTCAGCCGTGGGCCAGCCGAATATGGATTGAAACCTCCACAAACTGTGAGCTAAATAAACCTTTCCTTCCTTCATTTTGAGTGTCGGGTATTTGTCCCAGCAGCGAGTAAAAAGTAACTAAGACACCATGCAACACTAAAGCCATCACCTTGGAAACAAAATATTCCTATCTCTAAGATGTGACATTTTCCTTCTTACAGGAGAACACTGGCCAACAATGGCAGAGGATCAGCACCCAATCTGCACCCTGCCTGCCTCCCCTGGCATGGAGACCAAGAACTTTTTTGGTGGAGCTTATGGCTTGGGGACCCAACACTGAAGCCCATCCTCTTTGCTCACCAACCCTGATCCCTCTCTGCTGTTCTATGTAATGATAGCTTACAGATATTACCTACAGGGATCACTTGGCCTCTGATGCCACAAATGCCAGTTCCCTCAGCCCACAACACCGTGTAGTACGATATATTAAATGCTAGTTTGGGGGGGAAAAAAAGAACTGTAAGAAATAAGGATATGTGAGTTATGAAATTGTCAATGTCCCTAAGTTTACATTTAAAAGAACTACTTCCTGTAAGACAGTAAAACCAACAAGAATAGGATACACTTCCTGAAGGGCCTGGAGCTCTAAAGTCTGGGATGCTGCCAGCACTGGAAGCTGCTGAAGATTCTAATTCCACTACAGTCTTACAGTGGAGGCAACACACAGCTCACCAGGAGCATGCCACAGTCCGAATCAACTCTCCCTCCTCCACCACTCCCAACTCATAACTGTGCATACATGTAAGGGGGATGCACATGCATGTGGTGTGGTCCACGCGCTAAAGCATAAATCCTGGGGCTCAGGCCCTGTCTGGCACAAGGGAAACTCTCACAACCTCTGAAAAAGGCTGACCTGGTTCTTGAAGATCAGCAGGCATGATGGCTGCAAAAGGTTCCAAAATGAAGGATAAGAAAAGGTTTGTCATGCAGCCTTCAAGCAACAAGATCTCAACAGCCACAGAGCACAGGGCCTGCCTCTCTACAGGGAGCACTGGACCAGCCGTGAGCTAACTTCAGGACAGTGATGCTCAGATGTATAATAAATATTTTATTTCCTTTACAATTTTTACCAATAAGCAAACTAAAGGAAAATCTTCTAAGTGGACCTTCTTCCCATATGCTAATCAAACCTCAGGAAGTTCTCCACTATTTTCCAAGAAACTTACTCCACAACACTCAAGATAAGTACAATGTTCCTTCACAACCTGAACACTGGGTCTGGCAGACCTGGACAAACTGCCTGAGCGACTGTACCCCACTTCCTGTGCTCAAAGTAAACAGCTTTAGACGCTTATATTTAAATATATGCTTCCATTTAACCTTAGACTTAATTCAGGTCACTTTAGTCCACCAAGTTATAGTCATGTAGCACTGGGATCCATTCCCTAGGTCCTTCATGTGAATATACAATGAAAGAAAGTAGAATCACCTTCATCCCAAGAGAAAGGAAGAAAAAGAAATCTTGAAAATGTTTTAAAGTGAAAATGTTTTAAAGCCAGGCACGGTGGCGCACACCTATCATCCCAGCACTTGGGAGGCCGAGGCAGGAGGATTGGTCAGTTTGAGATCAGCCTGGGCTATAAATGTGAGCTTAAGGCCAGACTGAACTGCGTAGTGAGACCCTGACTCAAAAAGACAAAAAAAAAAAAAAAGCCAGGCATGGTGGCGCACGCCTGTAATCCCAGCACTTGGGAGGCTGACGCAGAAGGATCAGTGCAAGTTTGAGACCAGCCTGGGCTACAAAAGTGAGCTCAGGGCCAGCCTGAACTGCATAGTGAGACCCTGTCTCAAAAAAAGACCAAAAAAAAAAAAAAAAAAAAAAAAAAAATGTAGTTAAACAAATGAGGAACTCGAACTCCTTCCTCAGAAGTAGCTCAGCCCAGAGATACTGTGAGGTGATGTTTCCCAGTGCTGCTACATCAGCCAAACCACCCCCAACTTCGGAGTTCAGTTCTCCGGACAGGGAAGGTCAACTCACTAGTTCACCTTCTAAAAATACCACGCAGAAGCAAAACATCCTCCTCCCAAGGGCACTGTAAATCTACGCCTGTACGCCTGCCTAGGTCCAGGGCTGACATAGCACAAATGTAATAAACAATTCTTGGCTCATAAACTCAAGGTAGACATATTCATCAATTGTACATATATAAGTCAGTAAGACTGACTTAAACATCAGTAAAAACACTGAATGTGATTACTCAAACAGTGACCAAAGAATCAAAAACTGAGTTCAGACAACAGCTGCCTGGGGCCTTTCTTCCTGCCTGACCATCCTCGAGTTTTGCAAGCCTTTCCTCTCTGCAGAGACCTGAGACCACCCAGAAGTAAAAGTCTAGATTTCTTTTACTATAGGATGTAGCTATTTATCTCTTTTCATTTCCTCTGAAATTTCACCCTTCATATTACATTTGGTTTTAACTGTTACAACTAATTTCAATGCAGGGATGTAGCTCATTGGTAGAGTACCGGCTAGTATGCACCATGCCCTGGATTTACAAATCCCCATACCATAAAAGAAAAAAAATAACTTCAGTTTCCTAGCGCCGGGCATGGTGGCCCACGCCTGTAATGCCAGCACTTGGGAGGCTGAAGCAGAAGGAGATCAATGTGAGTTCGAGACTAGCCTGTGCTTCAAAATGAGCTCAAGGGCAGCCTGTACTGCATAATGAGACCCTGTCCCAAAAAGACCAAAAAAAACAAAAAATCCTGAACAGAATGTAAAAACAGTAAGGGGAAGTTGACCCAAGAGAAACAAAAAATAATCTCTACTTGAGTACTAGACAGAGTCTGACTTTAAGAAACAAAGTCACAGAAGGCGGCAGTGACATCCAGAAGATCCTCTGCTATCCATGCATTTCATTGTCTTCTTCCTCCCCGCCCCCATTAGAAATAAAGGGCAGGGACAGAGTCCCAGGACAATGCCCCAGGAAGCACAGCATTACATAAAGACAGATCTGGAGATTAAATCAGAGATTGTCAGTTCCACCTTTCATAGCGAACTCTCATCCCCAAAAGTCCAGTGAGTCTCTTGGGGCCTCAAAGCTGGCCAGCCCTACATGGTTGCCCCAGTCACTTAAGGTGATGAACAGATTCTCTAGAGGAAGTAAACAGTTCTACCCCACCCCTCGTTCCATCTGAAACCCAACAGCAGAAAGCCACCTCTCCAAGAAACACCCCAGATAGGAAACTCCCCCACTTACCAGAAGAGGATCCGTAAAATATTGGCCACCAGTAGCACCAGACACACATGAGTTGAGAAACCGTCGGCATTCTGTGTCCTCCGGATATCCCTGTACTGCGGGATGTAGGGCACCACCCCTCCAAAGACTATGGCCCCAGAGGCCCCCCAGGATACCAGCTGATGCAGCGGGACCAGAAGCCAACCCAAGCCTTCAGCCTCCATGCTGAGCTCCGGGCTGCCCGGCCGGCTGGCGGGCATCCACCTGGCCAACCCTGAGCGTTCGCTGGCTCCGGATCTTCACGCTGCCGGTCACCTCCACATCGCCGCCGCTAGCCTAAGCAATTCTCCAGTATCCGGGCCTGGTGAAGAAAAACAGTGAAGAAGTCCCGGCAATGCTAGCCTGCGAGACAGGGCCTGGGGCGACACAGAAGGTAGTGCTCCAAAACTACAACCGGGGAGCCGAGGGCGGCTCCTCCCGGGACTGCGCGTCCAGCCTTCCGCTCCGGGAAGAAGGGCGCAGGGTGCAAGGCCGGCTGGGGAGAGTGACAGGACAGCGAGGACGGCAGGAGGCTCGAGCCGGTAATCTGGGAGAGTGGAGCTCAGCTGGGAGAACCGTGGGCAGCGCGGTAGAGCTGCCGGGGACACCGCAGGCCCGCAGCGTGTGGGGGAGGGGAGCGGCTGCAGCCCGGACGACTACCGCGTGCTGACTCCTTACCTAAGCAAGCGCTGCCGCCTCGGCGCCCGCGAGTCCTTCTGCGCGCGGAGCCCCGCCTTGGTGACGTCACAATGGAGGGACCCGCCCACTCGGGCCTCGAGGCGGTGTTGCTGGGTCTTAGCGCACTTCGGGAAAACCCGAGTGCGTGTCCCCACCGAGCGCAAGGCGGAAGGAAGGGTCGTGATACTGGGGCCCTGCCTAGGCTGCTACGGTTGGGAAATACCTTCAGGCCAGGTGTCCACGTGAATTCGTCAGCAGCAGCCCCGGCTCCCGAGAAGTCGTGTAGATGCGGTGTGCGGCCGGGAAAGCGAAGGACTTAGGCCCAGGGTGGCTGGAGGGTGCCCTGTCGCCACAGCCAGCGCCTGAGCCTAGGACGCCACCTTCGCAGTGACGCAGCAGACACCCGCTCATGAGTGTCTCATTTCCAAGCACAGCTGCCCACAGGCCATCATCGAGGTCAGCGCTTGGCAGACAAATTTATTGACCACCTTTGGACGATGCCTGGACTGACCCCTGCACCACACAATTTGATGATTCTTCTCCATTCTTCAATTATGTAAGGTCAACCATTGGAGGCACATTTTCAGAACAGAGGAATTCTTGATAGTATCACCTTGATCTCAGGATGTATGCGGACGACCTGAAAGTGCCACAGCCAGAGAAGCTAGCAGCACAAAGGATGACTGCGAGCCCACCCAAAGCTTCCCTTCTTAATCCGTGCACTGTTTTGAACCTTGCCTGGAAGATTAAGATGACAAAAAGATTAATCATCTGGGACTGGCGGAATGGCTCAGTGGTCTAAAGCTTTCCTGCTTAGGAAAGCTTAGGTGGCAGCAGGGACCGCAGTTCGATCCCTGGCACCACATGCTGTGCCAGCCCCGCCCCCAGCCGGCCATTAAAAAATAAATAAATAAATAAAAATAAAGTTTACACATTTATTTAAAAAAAAATTAATCATCTGAAGGGCTGGTGAAATAGCTCAGTGGTCTAAAGTGCCTGCCTAGGCAAGTTTAGGCAACTGCAGGGGCTGCAGTTTGATCCCTGGCACTAAAAATTTATCATCTGAACAGGAATAAACTCTGCTTTTTTAAAATGTAGTTGGTACAGGGTCTCACTACACAGATTAGACTCATAGTGATCCTCCTGTTTTCAGCCCCCAAAGCACTAGAATTACAAGCATGCACCACCAAACCCAGTCCCAGTCATCCTCTCAGGGCACCCAGGAGGCAGAGATCGAAACTGGTCCCAGCCTCTGCCTGGCGCTTCAATCTGCAGACCTATCTGGCTGCCCAGAAATTCTGCTTTTCACTTCTGTTTCATTTCCACGCAATTCTAGAACACAAATGGGTCAGGAATGTGCTTGGAGGTGCCTGTGAATGCAGTATCATCATGCTAGAGGTGCCTCTAAGAAACGATGGTGTACAAAACAGCCAAACCCAAATAGTTACACCCAATAATTTCATCACTGTAACATCTTTGAAGTGCCAACTATGAAAACTAGTGAAAAGATCAATGGTTGCCACACCATGCTGAAGGTGGTGTGGGAGGAGGTTATTGGGCTATAAAGGGCAACACCAGGGTCCTTGAAGTGATGGAGTATTCTGTATCTTGACTGTGATGATGGGTATACAAGCCTATATATGGGATGAAATTACATGGACCTAAACACACAAGGACAAGAGAACTAGGCAACATGAACAAAATGGGTAATTTTGTCATGCAGTGCTAGACTTCTGTAAACTATTACTATGGGGGAAACTCACTAAGGGACACAGAAGATGTATATATATATATATATATATATATATATATATATATATATATATATATTTTTTTGTCTTTTTGAGACAGGGTCTCACTATGCAGTTGAGGCTGGCCTTGAGCTCACTTTTGTAGCCCAAGCTGGTCTTGAACTCACAGCAATCCTCCTGCGTCAGCCTCCCGAGTGCTGGGATTACAGGCGTGAGCCACCACACCCGGCTAATCCCCTCTCCTCATACACACATCAATTAAATCTGAACAATTTTGCGTGAAGGTTAGATCAGGCATCAATGCAGTCCTCATCTCTTTATAGGGAAAGAGATTAGTCACTCTCCACCTGCTCCTTTGACAAATATTTAGGTAACCACCATGTTCCAGGCATTGTGCAAGATGGGTTATAATTTTCCATATCAATATTAAGGTTTGAAACCCATCACAATGTTGTTGCAAGGTAACAGAGATGAAGGCTCACAGCCAAGAAAATATAATATACACATTCACATCTCCACTCCAAATTCCAAAGCACACAGGCAAAACTACATCACAGGGGCTGGAATGTAGCTTGGTGACAGAGCACTTGCCTAGCACACATGGGCTCTGGGCTTGGTTTTCAGCACAACAGAATATGCGCACACACACAGATAAAAGGCTAAAATTAATAAAATATGATTTTTGTTCTCTGAAAGTTAATAATCTTGCACAGAATAAAGTCACACACAGATAATGCTGTATATCTTCCAAACATAATAAGCCTTGTGCTCTCTGCTGATCTAGGGACTGATTACCAGCCAGTTTCTACAAAAGAACTGTAAAGCAGAACCTTTTGCGCTAAGTGCTGTGGCCTTTCACGGGAGCTAAAACTTTAAGCATACCAACCAGGGGCTTTGAAGCTCAGGTATTTTCCCCAGTAGGTGGAGAACCCAGTAGCTGAGAGAACCCAGCTCTATTTTAAGATGATCTAGATATCAGAACCATGGGACATCCAGACAATTCTGAAGTACTAGGAAATAGAAGACAAACCCATGTTGAGCTCTGAGGTAGGATCACTTATGTGCCCCAGAATTCATGTGCAACAGAGCTCTATCTAGATTACCAATAGGACCTTATTTGGAAACAGAGTCTTGCAGATGCAATTACAGTAGTTAAAATGAAGCCATGCTGGAGTAGGGTGCCCCTAAGGCAGAGAGCAGACTGATACAGCCACTGCTGGGGGCCACCAGGAGCCCCCAGAAGGTAGGCAAAGGAATCCTTCATAAGAGTAGTGGGGGGAGTGGCATCCGTCACACCTTGACCTTGAACTTCTGGCCTCCAGAAAGAACTGTGGAATAAGTTTCTGTTGCTTTATTTTTTTTTCTTTTTTTTTTTTTTTCTGTTGCTTTAATCTACCCAATTACAGTGGCCTAGAAAATTCCCCTAAGCCTCTTAATAACTATTCCTTGCCCTATGGAGAACAGCACACACACCCCTCCCCCGATTTTTGGCCTTGCCTTCTGATGAGTGCCTCTCCAGGGTAAGGTTTACAGGTGTCAGCAGCTCCACCTGAGGTCTTCAGGAGCTGTCCCAGCCCTGCTGCTCTCCCACCACCTGCTCAGAGAACTGATTTTACCCACATCACAGGTAGTTCTGAGTTCTATGTGTTTTTTTGTTTTGTTTTGTTTTTGTTTTTTGGCAGGGCAGAGATTTGAACTCATGACCTTGCACTTGCCAGGCAGGCACTTGTGCCACGGAGCTATCTCCCCGGCCCCTTCTATGTGTATTTGAGAAGTTCAATCTCAAGAGACTTTAGGGATCTATCTTACCCTGTGAGGAGAGAGAATTTATGGGAGACAGGATATCAGTAATTGTAAATGGGTGGAGACCTGGGAAGTCTACCACTTTCCTGATAAAGCAATAAACACCCAGAAATAATGAGGAAGACTGCTGCCAGGTATGTGTAGATTATATGTCCCCAAACCAGGTATTTGGTCAATCAACATCCACACCTCTTACTAACAGGTGGGTAGGCGGTACAGTCTAACAATACCTGTCAGAATCCCAAACTGGCTGGGGGTCCTGTGTTCTCAGAGAATGCATGAACATCTTGGGGATCACAAAATAGTTTGGGAAACAGAGCTTGAAGCAGAATTCATATTTATAATTTTACCAACGTGGCACGTAATAGACATATATCCTAGACCTCTTCCTGTGTCAGTAATCATGGTGAGTATGACAGTCACTCCTCACTTACATGTAGTGGGTATGTAGACTTTAGTTGTGAAGATGTTCTATCATTTAAATGATCACCCACTCCATGTTACTTCTTTTTTTATCATAAAGGGTACATGAGGAGAATAGTACAATGGATTACTTAGATTTCAGACTCACTGAGGTAATTTCTTTGTGAATTAGTAACAGGGCATTCGAGACTTCTCAGTAGTTTAAAATTACAAGCTTAGGCCCACATGTCTGGGAAATTTCTCCTGAAATGATGAGTTCTTTTTATAACTGCTCTTAGTAATAGGATATAGTATTTGTGTGGATCAAAGGCTGATAACTGGGGCTGGGGAGATAGCTCCGAGGCACAAGTGCCTGCTGGGCAAGTGCAAGGTCGTGAGTTTGAACCCTGGTCCCACAAAAAAAAAAAAAAAAAAAAAAAAAAAAAAAAAAAAAAAAAAAAAAAAAAAAAAAAAAAAAAAAAAAAAAAAAAAAAAGGCTGATAACCTCAGGATGTGTTCAGTTGTACTAAGCTAAGCCAAAGTGATTCATGTTGCTGTATATGTGCCTGAAACAATCAGCCCCTACATAGTAAGTGATAATTAAGTCTAGGTCTGACTACCTGTTGAACCATAAAGGAACGTAATTAATGATTTCATTCTGCTAAAGATTGGAGGAAGTTGAATTAGACCTTGTACTCAATCTATTGTCTAGTTAATTTGTAAATTGTGCCT
Source organism: Myocastor coypus (assembly GCA_004027025.1). Classification (NCBI taxonomy): domain Eukaryota; kingdom Metazoa; phylum Chordata; class Mammalia; order Rodentia; family Myocastoridae; genus Myocastor; species Myocastor coypus. Next base: position 38,606 of record PVJA010006354.1, read on the forward strand.
TGTATGCGTTAGTAGGTTACAAATGATTAATTTTAAAAATCAGTACATGCTAAGTGGAATGTAGTTTCTGTATAAAAACCCTGCACTCTGTCACTCAGGGCACTTCTCTGTTTTCTCTCCCGGGTGAGTTGAAGTCAGGAAGGCTCCGAGCTCAGTATTTTTTTTAATATTTTATTTTATTTCATTTTTTCTTGTTTCAGAACTTTTGTTTGTTTTTGTTATTTATTTTTATGACTGGCTCAGCCTGCCCTGAGGGCAGGGCTGGCACAGCATGTGGTGCCAGATATAGAACCGCAGTCCCTGAAGCCGCCTAAGCTTTCCTAAGCAGGCGCTTTCGACCACTGAGCCATCCTGCCGGGCCCTCCGAGCTCAGTATTAAAGGCTCAAATTTAAATTCTAATTTGGGTCAGGCGTGGTGGCGCACGCCTGTAATCCCAGCACTTGGGAGGCTGAGGCAGGTGGATCAGTGTGAGTTTGAGACCATTCTGTGCTACAAAAGTGAGCTCAAGGCCAGCCTGAACTGAATAGAGAGATCCTGTCTCAAAAAGACAATCAATCAATCAATCAATCAATCAATCAATCAATTCTAATTTGGACTCTGGTCTGGCCTCTGTTTGAGAACCCTACTAACAAATAGTAGGTAATATCCTCATGCCACTCCAGTCCTTCTTGGCCAGTTAGCTACCTGGTATGAAACTGGATGGGTGCATGCTCAGAATGACAAACTGATCACAAAAGCCACACATTCACCGTCCTTGATGCTCAGCTCAGTGAGTGCAACTTCTGTCTTACTCTTCTTTTGCTGCTTACACAAATACCCGACACTCAAAATGAGGGTGGGAAAGGTTTATTTTAGCTCAGTTACTGGAGGTTTCAGTCCATATTCAGCTGACTCCATGACAGAACAAGAGCACAGGGAGTTAGCAGCAGCTCAAGCAGCTAACTCCTCTTCCTACCTTACACTGAAATGCAAATCACCTGCCACAGGGGAGAGGCAGCACCCATTTCCACAATTATCAATTACAAATTCCAGAAGCAGCCCCGTAACTGCAGGAGGCTTTGGGGGGACATCTACATGCAAACCATAACTGCCTCTCACAGGCATGACCAGTTTGGAGCGTTCCATGGTCTTGTCACTCAGGCCCAAATGTGGGCAGTGAGCTGCTACTGATCTCAGATACTACAATGTAATGTAAAATTGTACATAAAATGTTTAATTCTCTCTCTTTTTTTTTTTGTCTTTTTGAGATAGGGTCCCATCATGTAGTTCAGGATGGCCTTGAGCTCACTTCTTTTTTTCTTTTTTATTACTTTTAATAAGAAATTACAGGGGCCTGGCAGGATGGCTCAGTGGTCTAAAGCGCCCGCTTAGGAAAGCTCAGGCGGCTGCAGGGACCGCAGTTAGATCCCCGGCACCACATGCTGCACCAGCCCTGCCCTCAGGGCAGGCTGAACCAGCCATAAAAATAAAATAACAAACAAACAAAAGTTCTGAAACAAGAAAATAAAATAAATAAAATTATTTTTTAAAAAAGAAATTACAATGTGGCCATTTCAAAACACATTAGTAATACATTCCCAATAACTGATACAATGCATATTGTTGTCCTTGAGCTTATTTTTATATTACAGCCCAGCTTGGTCTCAAACTTGCATCAATCCTCCTGCCTCAGCCTCTCAAGTGCTGGGATTATAGGCGATACCACACCTGGCTGTTTAATTCATTTAATTTGCTTTAATATGTACTCATTTTAAATTTTATTAATTTCATTATAAAATTATAAACAAAACCCTAAAATTGCATATACAGTATACATACATTGTACATATAATTTGTCATTCATTATAGGCACCTATATTTTCTTGGATTTTTATATAACTGAAAATATAAAATAAATAAATATATTAGTTTATATCTATTTGTATATACATATTTGTTTTATCTGTTTTTGCAATACCAGGTATTGAAACTAAGTCCATTGTATTGAGCTACATCCCCAGCCTTTTTAACTTTTTTTAAATTTTTATTTTATTTATTTATTTATTTATTTATTTTGTCTTTTTGAGAAAGGGTCTTGCTATGCAGTTGAGGCTGGCCTTGAGCTCACTTTTGTAGCCCAGGCTGGTCTCGAACTCACACCAATCCTCCTGCCTTAGCCTCCCAAGTGCTGGGATTACAGGCGTGCACCACCACGCCTGGCCTAACTTTTTATTTTGAAAAAGGATTTCATTAAATTGCAAAATTGTTTAGGCAGGGGCTGAGCTTGCAATTATGAGCTTTGCCCTTCCAAAGCATGATTAGAGATGACACCAAGTTCAATGCCACTTTTATTATCTTTTAAAGAAATCACAGCTGCAGATTCAGGGGTGCCCTGGGCTGCCAATGTCCACACACACAAAGGCATCCAACTCCTCAATGATAAGGGTCTGACACAAGATCCATAAGATCCTCAAAGGTGTCTGAACTTTACAGAATCTGGAGATAGGGACAGGAATGAACTTAACAAGAGTTCAGGAGAAAAGGGTTCTTGAGGATGAGCTGGGTCTTGGGGCTCAGCTGGGTCTAGGGCTGCAGGGCCCTGGGAGGCCCACTGGTGACAGTACTCTGGCTGTCCTGAGGTCTGGTCAGGGCTGGAGAAGCTGGAGAAGCTGAACACCTCTGCTGGGAAGACACCAGAAGGGTCTTGAGCAGGGAGCTGGAAACCTTCAGACTCCTGCAGCACTGTAGCTGCATCCACAAGGGACTGGTCCCAATTCCAAGAGGTAGCTGAGCCAGAGAAGGAGCTGGTGCCAGGGCCAGAGACCTGGCCAGAATTCCCCACCATGGTATGCTCCCTGCTGCTCCTATCTCATCTTGGATCCCTGGTTCTTGAGCCATACCTTTATATTTTCCTCAGACACGTTTATATTTTGCACCACCTATTCCCTCTGCTCCCAGGTTGGGTAATGCATCTTGGCAAATAGCTCCTCCAGCTCTCTGCTGTTCCTGCGTACACACAGTGTGCTCGTTCCACAGCTTCTTGGGCTCTAGAAGGGGTGGGTGCCCTGGGGAACTACCTTGAGAGGCCTGGGAAGGCCAGGTCCCTGAGGATTTGGGGAAGGGTGGAGGCCCTTTGGTAATTTAGGCTTCTGGAGCAAAGAAGGGGTAATGGGGTAATATGGGCCTTGGAAACCTGAGCAATCTGAGAATGCTACAGGTACTGTAGGAGCTGAAGGACCTAGAGACGCTAGGGGGCCTAGCAGGCCTGAGCAACTTCCAGGACCAGGGCTATTTAGGGGGACCAAATAAGCCTGGAGACCTAGGGGGTGTGAGGGCACTGGGGAAATTGGCAGACAGCAGGCTGCTGAGGGATTTTGGAGGCCTGGTTCTTGATGCACACCTGCAGATGGAGTCCCCTTTGGGAGCAGCTCTGTCTTTGGCTGTTCTTGAACACATGGAAGAACTTGGGCTGCTGCATTCTAGCTCCTGCTCTGTTCCTGTCCCCTCTCAGCCAGATTTTAAAGCCACTGTCTTTTGTTTTGTTTTGTTTTGTTTTGTTTTAAGCCACTATCTTAATTCACACAATACATAGTCCATAACTCAGAGGACTGCTCCTTCCTGGAAAGACCACATGTCACAACTGGGGCTAGGTCTGTACAATGTTACACATGAACATATTGCAAGTATTTCTCTATAAGTAACAACAAAAAAAGGGCTCAAATTTATATACCCAGGTCTTTACCATCCCTCAAAGTTTTATTTTACAATGAGAAGTTTCCCAAATTTCCCAAATTTCATGCTGCTGGAAAGAGCAGCTCAGAAACTTCCTACACCCAGCTGAAACAGTCAGCTGATGAGCATGAAATGAAAAATAAACGTCCAAGCTAAGCAGCCGCTCCTCTCCTTTCCTGGCAGTCAGGGGGCATTCCAAAATTAGTAACAGATTTAAGGCCTCAGATGTGTCCACAGGGTGCCTGGCCTTTCCTCAGGCACGCATGCTCTTAGGAGAGAGCTTTTTTCTACCTTTGCTGTACTGTGATATTCTCACCTATGAAAAATGTTGTGTAGTTTTCTCATTTAAATTTTGTTCCACATTTACCTGCTCAATGGTCTGCGTCTTTGACATAATGAAGAGGAACTTCAGTCTAAGAGCATATTTTTTCCTGATTGTCCTCATATCAGGGGAGTAGCATCTAATTTCTATAACTCCATAGAAATTTTAATGTTCTTTTTTTTAAAAAAAAATTATATATTGGCTACAGAGTCTCACTACACTGTTCAGGTGCATGGTGATCTTCTTATTTCAACTTCTCCAGCACTGGGATTGCAGGTGTACACCACCATGCCCGGTTTCGGGTCCAACACGACATGCCCAGGGTTCTAGGGCTGGTGTGGCATGCAGTACCAGGGATCAAACTGCCAGGCAGATGCTTAGACCACTAAACTATCTTCCCAACCCTTAATATTCTTTAATACTTAGTGTTTTCATCACATTCAGCGCTCTGTGTTCCTTTCTTATTTTTTTTAAATTTTAATTTTTATTACTTTTAATGAGCAATAACAATATGAGAGTTTCAAAACATGTTAGTAGTACATTCACAATAATTGAGCCACTGCATATTGTTGTCCTTACAAATGTTATGACAGGGGCCCGGCGGGATGGCTCAGTGGTCTAAAGCACCTGCTTGGGAAAGCTTGGGCGGCTTCAGGGACCGCGGTTCAATCCCCGGCACCACAAGCTGCACCAGCCCTGCCTTTGGGGAGGGCTGAGCCGGCCATAAAAATGAGTGAATAGCCGGGCGTGGTGGCTCACTATGCAGTTCAGGCTGGCCTTGGGCTCACTTTTGTAGCCCAGGCTGGTCTCGAACTTGCACTGATCCTCCTGCCTCAGCCTCCCAAGTGCTGGGATTACAGGTGTGAGCCACCACGCCCGGCTCTTTTTTTTTTTTTTTTTTTTTTGAAAACTAAACAACAACAAAAATTGCTTGAATATTAGGGCCAGCCAAATAGTTTAGCGGATTAAAGCGCCTGCAAGCAAGCACGGGGGTCAAGGTTTGATAGCCCCCACCGCACCCCCGCACCCCCACACCCCCTACCCCCACCTCCACACCCCCCCACACCCACACCCCCGCCGTGCCGGCCCCGCCCCCAGGGCGCACTGAGAGACAATTGAGACTGGGCAAGGCAGCACATGCCTATAATCCAGCTCTTTGGAGGCTATAAACATGAGTATCCCTATGAGCCTGATCTAGTAGTGAGACCCTCAACACTCTGTTCCCTAAAGTAAAGTAAAGTAAAATAAAATAATAAAATAAAATAAAATAAATTGACTATTGTACAGATAGGTTTTACTTCAGTTTTTATGAAACTTGCTCTCTGTTGAATGAAAATAAACATTACTCTTCAACAAGCAGATTCACCTTATCTCCTGAAGAATTTTCTCTAAACCTAGCTTTGAAATTGAATGTTCCTAATGTAACAGAAAATTTAAAAACTATAGCTTCATAATTGGGTGTCAGACTCAGCCAACCTTGATTTAATTCTCCAGCGGCACCTCAGAGATAATTTGACTCAGCTCTGTCTGACTAGCTGCACAGTGATCCACACACATACCTTGTTTTGCTCCTCTGTTTCAAGGACTATCTAGCCAGGAAGACTAGCCCCATAAAGGTCACCCTAAATCTTACCTGCTTACCCAGTGTCTGACTTCCTCCAGAGCCTCCTTCCTGCCTTATGATGAATGACCCCCTCCAATCACACCTGCTTTGGACACATCTACCTGACAACATGTGACCAAATACATATATCCAATTATAGACGATGGACACTCTACTTCTTGCTTACAAAATGTATATAAGCTGTGGTTTTACTCTAAGTCAGGGCTGATGACTTGGACCTAGTTCCAACCAGTCTGATGGCATAAATAAAAGTTGCCTTCTAACTCCTTGGTGTAGAGCATTTTCCATCTGGCTCAATACAGATTCTGCAACATTAACAGTTTCCTAATTCTTTCTTCACTCTAAATGACTCTGTCTTCCATGTGCAAGATAAAATTATGGTTCCTAACCAGGCAGTATAGATGAAAACCTGTCCTAGGGTAGGTACTGAGAGAAAGATATTAATTCCTGGGAAAGAAGTATGTGGTTCTACGATTTTGCGAATAGGTTCCCATCGGCCCATCGGGATAAAAATCAAGAAAATAGATCACCTAAGAACAACTACTGGGCGGGGTCGGCAGGATGGCTCAGTGGTCTAAAGCGCCTGCAGGCAACTGCAGGCACCACATGTTGCTTGCCAGCCCTGCCCTCAGGGTAGGCTGAGCCGGCCATAAAAATAAATAAATAAACAAAAGTTCTGAAACAAGAAAATAAAATAAAAAATTCTTAAAAAAAAAAACTACTGGGGGAGGGAAAGAGAATGACGTTTCTAGGTCTTAGGGTTTCAGTCTGGGAAGACATACTTGAAAAAAGTATTGTGGAAAGTGCCTGCATGGCAAGTGCAAGGTCCTGAGTTCCATGTCTGGTTCCACAAAAAAAAAAAAAAAGTATTGTGGAAAATACTCATATTGTAAAACTCACCACCTTAGCCATTTTTAAGGATGCAGCCCAGTGTCACTGAATAAAACTTCATTTATTAATCTATTTATTTATTGATTGATTGATGTCTGGCTCAGCCTGCCCTGGGGATGGTGCTGGTGCAGCATGTGGTGCTAGGGCTGGAACCATAGTCCCTGTAGTTGCCTAAGCTTGCCTAAGCAGGCACTTTATTATTTATTTATTTATTTATTTTTAGTTTTTTCTTGTTTCAGAACTTTTGTTTGTTTGTTTGTTTTTATGGCCGGCTCAGCCTGCCCCGAGGGCAGGGCTGGTGTAGCATGTGGTGCCAGGGATCAAACTGTGGTTCCTGCAGCCGCCTAAGCTTTCCTAAGCAGGCACTTTAGACCACTGAACCATCCTGCCAGGCCCCTAAGCAGACACTTTAGACTGCTGAGCTTTCTCATTGGCCCAGTGGCACTGAATATATGCCATACATTCTGCAGCAGTTACACCATATATCTCAAAGACATTTCATCTTCCTAAACTGACATTGTCACCTCCAACACTGACTCCTCATGTTCCTCTCCAGTTCCTGTGCCCTTCATTCTATTCTGTCTTCATATAGTCAACTTTTTTTTTTAGAATTTTTTATTTTTATTTTTTTCTTGTTTCAGAACTTTTTTTTTTTTTTTTTCTTTTTGAGACAGGGTCTCGCTATGCAGTTGAGGCTGGCCTTGAGCTCACTTTTGTAGCCCAGGCTGGTCTCGAACTTGCACTGATCCTCCTGCCTCAGCCTCCCAAGTGCTGGGATTACAGGCGTGAGCCACCACACCCGGCTCTGTTTATTTATTTTTATGGCCGGCTCATCCTGCTCTGAGGGCAGGGCTGGCACAGCATGTGGTGCCAGGATCGAACCGAGGTCCTTGCAGCCGCCTGAAGGCACTTTAGACCACTGAGCCATCCTGCTGGGCCCAAAGTCACTTTTTTTTTTTTTTTTTTTTTTGGCGAGACTGGGGTTTGAATTCACAACCTTGCACTTGCCAGGCAGGTGCTTGTGCCATGGAGCTATCTCCTCAGCCCCCTCTTCCTGGCTTCTTAAGGTGATGATCAATCCTGGGTGCTTACCTTTGGGGAAATAAACATTTATTCGATCTTTAGTCTTTAGGTCTGGCCCACAGCAGGAGCATCGATCTTTCTCACAGTTGTAAAGTATCTTGTCTTCCGTACTGTCTCCTTGAGGGTCTAGCCCTGTCTGACTGCCTGTAATATTTCTATCTAATTTAGCTGCCTACAACATATCTACTAGAGACCTGCTTTCTGTCCTTTTGAGATATGTCCATAAGGGGAATTTGTGTATTATACTGATGCAGGGGAAAATGATCCCCAACCTGAAGAGTCTGTGTTCTATAAAACCAACGAATGGAGCCGGGCATGGTGGCGCACACCTGTAATCCCAGCACTTGGAAGGCTGAGGCAGGAGGATTGGTGCAAGTTCAAGACCAGCCTGGGCTACAAAAGTGAGCTCAAGGCCAGCTTGAACTGCATAGCAAGACCCTGTCTGAAAAAGAAAAAATAAAAATAAAACCGACAAATGAATTTTAGGAACAAACGGAGGTTGTGAGCAGAATGGATTTATTAAGAGAAAGAAAGCTTCTGTCTGGGAAGAGGGACAGAAGGGGACCCGAGCGGGTTGCCCAGGAAGTTGTGTTCTTCCCGGGTTTTTATAGAGGAGAGTCATGTGGTGAGGCGGGCCTAAGGTTGTGGAGAGGACGTGGGACCTTGCCTAGGTGGGTATGGAGTGGGACAAAGACTATGGTCCAACCAATGAGATTATAAGCATCATTGCTCAGGTAAAATTGATTAACATTGGGATCCAATGGGAAGGCAAGTCACATAGCAAGCAGGCAAGAACTCCACCTATTGAGCTTGGGCTCTTGATTCCAGGATCAAGGTGATTGATACCTACTTAGAATATCAATCCCTCATGCTCATCCCTAGGGAAGTATGTAGTTGTTTTTATTTATTTATTTTATTTTTTTGCTTTTATTTTTTATTTATTTTATTATTATTATTTTTTATGTAGTTGGTTTTGTTTACTCTTGTTGTTGAGATTTGGGCAACAGCAGAGGAGTATCCTCATCTCTAGTTGGAAGGTGACCTTGTCTTCCATGTCGTCCTTGAGGGCCTGGCCCTGTCTGACTGCCTATAATATTTCTATCTAACTCAGCTGCATACAACAATACAGCTCAGTCAGACAGAAATATTATAGGCAGTCAGACAGGTACAGGCCTTCAAGGAGACAATATGGAAGACAAGATGACTTTGCAACTTTGGGAGAGACAGACACCCCTGCTGTGGTGCCTGTTGAGACAAAAGATCAAACAAATGCATACCTCCCTAAGGGTAGACACCAAGGACTGATATCCTAAACAGGTCTCTCACCTTGAGGAAGCCTAGAAGAGTCACTAACCCAGCCTCCTACAGGGTAAGCTTCTGTTCTATTTTCATGCCTGCTTGCTACGTGACTCACTTCCTGATTTGGTCCTGGATTCAATCAATTTTATCCGAGCCATTGTGCTTATAATCTCTTTGGTTGAGCGTAGTTTTGTCAGACCTCATGAGAGTTTCCATGTTTTCCACCTTAGACCCCCCTCACCACATAGTTTTACTCTATAAAAATCCCTGGAAAAGACAGATTCCAGAGTAGCACTCAGCTATCTCTTTTGTCCCACTCTCAGACAAAAGCTTTCTTTCCCTCAATAAATATATTCTACTCCTAACCTCTGTTCCTAAAATTCATTCTTCAGTTCAGATACCTAAATTCTTCCTAGGTATCTTCTAGGTTGGGAGTTTCATTTTCCTATATCACCACCAGCCTGATACCAGGTTTCACACTGGCTTGGTACTATAAGGTGTCCATGGAGAGCACATGTGGTAAGTGGTGTAAGGGCTGACCCACCTGGATACCACCCTTCTGTTATCTGTAACTTAGGTTTCTTTTTTTTTTTTTTTTTTTTTTGAGACAGGGTCTCGCTATGCAGTTGAGGCTGGCCTTGAGCTCACTTTTGTAGCCCAGGCTGGTCTCGAACTCGCACCGATCCTCCTGCCTCAGCCTCCCGAGTTCTGGGATTACAGGCGTGCGCCACCACGCCCGGCTGTAACTTAGGTTTCTATTTCTCCGAAGCCACCTGGGGTTCGAAACTCCCCTCCGGCCAGGGGGGTCAATGTACTCCCATAGGTTGCCCGCGAGCTCGCTCTCCCATTGGCTGCCCGCAGGACTCGCGCCATTTCAAAACACCCCAATCACCTCCTCCAATCCCCCGAATAACATACGCTATTGGCTTCTGTAAAACCTGCTTGCTGAATCCCTCATTAGCATAAGCACCCTATAAAATCCTGCGCACACAGCCGCTCGGGGTCACTCTTCCTGGGGATGGCCCTGTGCTTATTCAATAAAAGAGCTCTGTAACACTTTGAGGCACCGACTCTTGGCTCATCCTTCTCCCGACGTCTCCCGGACCTAACAGTGCGCGTCAGAAGTGACTAAGAGTGGCACTGATAAACTGTTTCAACCACTGGGATCTTGATCCTCCTAACACCTGTAACTATCTCCATCCTGTCTTACCTTTCTCTTTGAAGGTGACTGTGAAGAGATGGGAGGAGGGATGGGGAGAAAAGTTTGTTCCTGTCCACAAGACACTGGACTATGAGAGAAAGGAGATCCGAGTCTGTGGTGTTTCTGTTGGAAACATACTTCAGTTTCAAGAACTCAATCATTAATTTCAGAAACAAAATGAAAGACATCACCATCCCTGCAATTGTTTCACTTTCAGAATCTTCCTTTGAAATGTCTAGTGGTCTCAAAGACTTCTAATGCTACTAGTTCTTTCCTTTGGGGTTGTCTCAGTTGCTCTTCTCTCATTGCTGGGACAAACACCCGACACTCAAAATGAGGGAAGGAAAGGCTTATTTAGCTCTCAGTTACTGGAGGTTTCAGTCCATGCTCAGCTGGCTCCAAGGCAGAGCAGCACACAGCAGAGAGTAGCCTTTCATGCCAGTGACTAAGGGCAGAGAACAAAGGGAGGAGTAGCAGCCGCTCTAGCAGCAAGTTCTCTTTCCACCTTACAGTGGAATGCAGATTACATGCCCCAGGGCAGGTGCAGCATCCACAAGCACAATAATCAATCACAAACTCCAGAAGCTGCTCCATGACTGCATACTTTGGGGGGACACCTAGACACAAACCATAATGAGTGTCTCTGATGGCTCACTTTCACACAACCTCAAGCCTGAGCCCTGTTTTCCTGTCCCCAGGTCAGAGTCATCCTAGTCACCCTCGTGAGTCCTCCACTGCTCTCATCAGGAATCTGCTAGGCTTCCTGAGGGGTGGTTCTGGGGCAAAGCTGGCTATGGAAAATGAGTGGGGCCTGATCCTTACAAATCCCAGAACAACTGTCAAATAATTCTCAGGACTCCATATGTAGTATTTCTGAGCTTCCACAAGATGTGGATGGCATGAGAGAGCAGCCATCATGGAAAGCCACTGTTGTGTATGTCCTTGCACAGGAGTCCACATCTCATTTCTCAGACATACCATGTACTTTTGCTTTTGTTCTCCTTTTCTCTTTGTTGAGACCAAGTTGGCTCTGAAGAGCTAGTTTCGTTTCTTTTTTCTTTTCTTTCTTTCTTTCTTTTTTTTTTTTTTTTCCAGGATAGGGACTCTATGCAGTTGAGGCTGGCCTTGAGCTTGCTTTTGTAGCCCAGTCTGGTCTCGAACTCACACTGATCCTCCTGCCTCAGCCTCCCAAGTGCTCGGATTATAGACTGCACCACCACGCCAGGCTCAGAAGAGCTAGTTTCTTCCATATTCAATCACCCTGCAGTTTACAAATAAATTTTGCCATCGTTTTTGGTTTGTCTTGACTAATTATTTGTTCAAGGCAAAAAAAGAACTTGGAATACTTTTTTTTTTTTTTTTAATGAGCAGAACATATTTATTGAGGAAAAGAAAGCTCCTGTCCAAGAGAGAGTCAGGAAGGGGGTCCTGAGTAGGTGTCCCTCTAACTTGGAATACTTTTGTCAAATCATTTCTAAAGAAACTACCTTATTCCAAGTCACTTCCCTAAGACCTAGTTGAGGAGCAGATACTGTTGTGTATTCAGATTTGGTACATCACATACCAGCTGGTCCTACTCAGATCCGTCTAGAGGATGAAACTGGAGGGCTATGAGACAGACCAGTTAGTCTAAGGAGGTAAAGTTATCGGATTTTCAGCTTCTTGCATTTCTAGGTCAAGACACCTTCTGCCCAGGGTGCTATCTTGTTACACTGTTATAACCCACAGAGCATAATCCATGGAGTACATGTGCATTAATTATTTTTTATTAAAGCTTTTTAAAAAAAAAAACTTTATTTATATTATGGCAGGCTCAGTTTGCCCTGGGGCTGGAGCTGGTGCAACATGTGCTGGAGATCAAACTGTGGTTCCAGCGGTTGCTTGAGCTTGCCTAAGCAGGTGCTTTAGATCACTGAGCTATCTCCCCTGCCCACATGTGTACTAATCAGAGTTACATCTGGCACTCGTTGCCAACAGACTCTAACTCAATTCAGCTCTAAGGTGCTTCCATCTCTCCAATGTTTCTGATCAAGGAAGCAGGTGTTAGAAGCATCTTATGACTGAACTGAGTGGATTCCTCCACAGAGTAGGGAGCAGCCTCATGCCAAGGGATCTGGAAAATTGCTTGTTCAGTCTCCTCACCCTGCCCCTAAGCACTTGTCTACTGCACCAGCAGGCACAGGTCCTGCCTTGACTATGCTGTAACTTGAGTGAAACTGCAAAAGATTTTTCCAGAAGAAAGGACAGGAGGGAGGGAGGAAGGCCGTCTGCCTGTTTAGTACCTGCGAGTTGAAGCCCCACCCAAAGCTCCACCCATATCCTTGCTCTAAATCCAAGCACCACCCTTCCCCAGAACATTCTCCAGAGTTGTATGTCGCAGCTGAAGGGATCTTGTCTCTTTCTGCAATCATTGCCCCTATTCTTTCCTTAAAGATGGATGGAGTACAACTCCTTGAAACTTAAGTTCGCTTCCCACAACTACTGTAGGCTTGGACTTCCTGTTTCTCTTAAGTGGGTGGCTGTTAATTTTGCTCCCCACCCTTCCTCCAACCTTCTCACAGCTGCCTTCAAAGGGAAATTGGACACTGTGTAATAGAATCTCTCCTCTCAGTCCATTATGGGGAGGGACTGGGGCCCTACACCTGGTCTTTGCGCCTCGTCGGCAGCTTCCACAATTTCTGCTCCCAGAACTAGCTATTTCGAAAATCATAATTTTAATAGTTTTACTGAGATATACAGTGCACTCATTTAAAGTACATAATTCATAGCTGAAAATGAGAGCACACATCTATATAGCCAGCAATCAGGAGGCTGAGGTAGGATTGCCATTAATTAAATACCATCATAGAGATACATCACATTTATTATTCATTCGTTGATGGATGCTTCTTTCATCTTCTAACCACTATTGGTAACATTGCTACAAAACTGGTGTATGAATTACTGTGTCACTTATTTTGGATACTCAGGAGCACAGTGGCTGGGTCATGTAATTGTTTACCTGTCAGACCCACCAGACTGCTTTCCACGGTGGTGGCACAGTGAGTCAAAAGCTGGAGTTCCCACATTCTTCCTACTTACCTCAGCTCCCCCAGTGGGTGTGAGCGAGATCTTATCCTAGTTTCCTGTCGACTGATGCCGGGACCCTTCCTCAGGTTTTGTCTAAGCACACACAGAGCACCCGGGGCATCTGTGTGTTTCACTGTATAGGGTCTTGGGTCACTGGGGGTAACCCAGATAATCACGCCCTGCTCCCTCTCCAGCTTCAGTCTGGGCGATACAGACACGTAAAAATTCCTAAGATCACGGTCCTGGAAGAAAACCCTCAGGTGATCCACCAGCTACAACTCTGGTTTGCAAAGAGGAGCATGAGAGTTTGCTTTCAAACTCCTTGAAATCAGAACTGAAGATGTTAACTGGGAATCTGTTCCATATAATCACTCTTAATTCTGGATATGGCGTCACAGAACTGGCAGGGATCACAGAGCTGACAGACTTAATGATCCAATGCCACCTGCGCATATAGGCTGTGTGGGCGGTTGGGCGGAGCCTTCCCAGAAACTCATTAAGAGGTGACACATTGTATTTTAGAAGGACGCTGGACTCAAGCGACTGGGAGGATAGCGGATGTGCGCGGAGCGCTGGCCTGTGCACACAGCAACCACGAGACGGTCAGTTTCGTACGGTGCCACTGTGCCACAGTGCCAACGGCAAACCCTAACACCTTCCACCACGGAGCCAATCCTCCTTCACTACCACCTACCTGCGACAGTGAGAACCCAGCCGAACCAGACTGGCAACTTCAGGTCTGGCTCGCACCAGCCCGCGTTCCGCCCCGCCCGTCTCCTCCCCGCCTTGGTCGGCCAGAACCTCTCCAAGGCCCAGAGGCCCCCGGGTCAGCTGGGGAGCCGACCTCGCGACACCAGCGTCAACATATGGATACCCGCGCACCCGAAGCCCCCCACGGAGACGAACTGCGGGACAAGGTGAGCGGCCTACCCGCCCGCCGCATTGCGGCTCAGGGTCCAGGTCAGGGGTCCTGCGACTGAGGTCGGTAATGGGGCCGACGGTGGGCGGGAGGCACCCACAGCAGCCCCCGGAATTCGCCCCCTCCTCCGCAGGCGCAACTCCAACATAACGCTGCCCAAGTCCCGCCCACGTCTGGGACTGACCCCGCCCCCCCGCGTTCTTCCCCTAACCTACAGCCCCGCCCCTTCTCCTTCGATCTGGCCCCTCTCCGATCTCTTCCCTTCTCACAATCTGGTCTGCCCACGCGTGGGTGAGTAGAGACAGAAGTCGTACTCTCTCTGAGTACAATTTTTGCTTTCCTATTTGCCAAAAAGAATTCCAGTTCCAGAACACATTAAAAAAGTACTAGCATACATAATCTACATTTATCTGACCAAGTTAGATATTCCCTGATTAAAGGAGCCACCTAGAGCTGAGAGGATTGGATTGCACATACAGCTGGAGAAGCACTTGTCATCCTGGGAACTAAACTTCCCTCTCAAGAGGTACACAGGGGGACGGGGAGACTCAGGTTATACATGAGTAGATTTCAATGTGTAAGGATAGCACAACGCATAAATATGAAAGCCTTGCAGTTGTAATAGCAGTATTTCTTTGTGATTTGGTAAACAATGCCAACCGCAATACCAATACCAGCTAATAAGCACTCCAAGTACAAAGGAAGGAACATTTCTACATAACACGGTGAACAAGAGAAGTTGAAGCTCAAATTTGAAGAACAACTAATAAACACTGAAATGATAAAGAGCAATATGCTCACTTTGGGTGAGCCACAGATAATTTTGGTTCCTCTGAAGAATTCCAAAGGGACTGAAGTGACTGAGGTCTGTCTTCCTTCTTTCCTTCCTCTTTCTTTCTTTTCTTTCTTTCTTTCTTTCTTTCTTTCTTTCTTTCTTTCTTTCTTTCTTTCTTTCTTTCTTTCTCTCTCTCCCCCCTCTTTCTTTCTTTCTCTCTCTCTCTCCCTTTCTTTCTTCCTTCCTTTCTTTCTTGTATTATCGTCCAGATCGCTGGTTCCAGTTTTCCTGTCTGAGGTGTATAATCATTCTAAAACAGTTGTGTGGTCTAAGGTAGTTTAAAGCCTGCTTACGAAGTAGTTCTGCATGGCCAGTTTGTTGCAGCACTTGGTATCACTCTAAAAAAACAATAGACCCTGTATAAATGGGTTACTGCACAATATCTCCAATGTCCTACACCAATAGTAAAAATTCTAATTAGTTGTCTTATGGCTCAATTTTTTCAGGCAGAAAATCTACTTCAAGAACTTCAAGAAGATTTTCAGGCTCTAACTACAACATTAAACAACAGAAATATCTTTTTCCTATTGTTAATAAATAATGCTTTTGGATTATCAAATCACCATGGGATATCTTTTTGTGCTGTGTCCTTAAGAGTTTGATTGTTTACTTAGGATTTTCCAGTATGTACATTTGCACTTCAATATGCTATCCTGATGTATTAATTACCATTCACTTCTAGCAGAAGTGTTTTTTTGGTTGTTGTTGTTGGTTTTTTTTTTTTTTTTTTTTTTTGTCTTTTTGAAATAGCGTTTCACTATTCAGTTCAGGCTGACCTTGAGCTCACTTTTGTAGTCCAGGTTGGTCTGGAACTTGCATTGATCCTCCTGCCTCAGCCTCCCAAGCGCTGGGATTACAGGCGTGTGTCACCACGACAGGCTATTCATTTTAAAAATTGCTTCTGACACGACAAATTCATGCATACCTATGTTGAGCAGGTGCAGACTAAAGCAGGGTCTTTGAAGGCACAATAGGCTGGCTATTCTGTACAATAGTTCCACACATACAGTTCTCCTTAACCTTGTACCTGAAGAAATGGGAAATCGTATAAAGGACTTACAGAAGAATGTGAATGACCTAATGCTGCAAGCTGGGATTGAAATGTGTTTTAAAGAGCAAATGGTAAGGGCATTACTAAGAAGCTCTGCTTTCAACTTGAGAAATACAATCTCAGTGATTGCCTTATAGCTGTATGAAAAACCTTTAAAAATAATAGTATTTCCAAGTGCTCTTTTTATCTTTCTTCTTTCTTTCTTTCTCTCTCTCTTTCTTTCTTTCTTTCTTTTTTTCTTTCTTTTTTTGTACATGTGGCCAATTCAGTCTGCCCTGGGTATGGGGCTGGCACACCATGTGGTACCAGGGATTGAACATCGGTCCCTGCACTTTGCCTAAGCTTGCTTTAGACTGCTGAGCCATCTTGCTGGCCCTGTAGAAGTGCACATTTTAAGTGAAAAACTCATTTTGCTTTATTGTCTCTCAGTACACCACAGATCAGCTTTAGGAGAATTGAAGTATTTATTTAGGAGAATTTGAGGTATTTATTTGTTTATCTATTTAGTCTTTTTGAGACAGAACCTCTCTATGCAGTTCAGGCTGGCCTTGAACTCACTTTTGTAGCTCAGGCTGGTCTTGAACTCGCACCAATCCTCCTGCCTCAGCCTCCCGAGTGCTGGGATTACAGTCCTGTGACACCATGCCCGGCTTATTTATTTATTTATTTATTTATTTACCTTGTCTTCTCATGTTTCTATAGTTTTTGTTGTTGTTGTTTTATGCTGAGGTTTACAGTACTTATAAGCAGGAAGACTTTGTTGCTACTATGGAGACCTCTTTCGTTAGTGTCTACTTTTCAGATTCACTTTGTTTTGTTTTATTTTTTGCGGAACTGGGGATTGAGCTCAGGACCTTGCACTTGCCAGGTAGGCACTTGTGCCCCTGCGCTATCTCCCTAGCCCCAGATTCACTTCGGACTTGGTTTGTATTGTTAATGACACAAAGGTAATCTAGATAATGGCACACAAAGAAAACCAGTTAATATCAATAACTATGTCACACTGGCAACAACAAATCAGCAACAATGCTAGTGCGAGCATCGAAGACAAATGATACCAACATACCATATGAACCAATAATATACTGCCATGAACTGCTTAAAAGAGACCTGTAATCATAGCACAAGCACTAAGACAAACAAAATATTGAAATATAAGTAAATATTAATATATACTAAAGGCAACAACTATGTATCCCACCACTAAGGATAGAAAAGAACTCAAAGTAATAACATAGAGTTAATTATCTAAAGATGAGTAGACAAGCCGGGCGTGGTGGCTCACGCCTGTAATCCCAGCACTTGGGAGGCTGAGGCAGGAGGATCGGTGCGAGCTCGAGACCAGCCTGGGCTACAAAAGTGAGCTCAAGGCCAGCCTCAACTGCATAGTGAGACCCTGCCTCAAAAAGACAAAAAAAAAAAAGATGAGTAGACATTACTGATTATAGAGTTGTAAAGACGGGGTGAGGAATGGGAGAATGAAAGAAGATACATTCAAATAATTAAGCAATGAAAGATGAGGAAGAGGAGAGAAAAGTTAGATAAAGGATCCTATTAAGGAGTAAAAGGGCAGTAAAGTAACAGAATAATAAGTCAGAAAAAAAAGTAAAGAGAAAAAAGTTAAAATGAAAAAAAATTAAATGAAAAGGAAAAACGGGAGGGGCAAATCTCCTATCCTCAAAATCTAAAGAAGTAAAGAAGGAAGATTGGTTTCTTTTCAAAATCTGCAGTTTTGGAACCCAGCAAGTCACAGTTTTCTCCACCTACTGTAATGATCTATGGTTTTATAAGGTGCCACCACCCCATTCCCAATGTCCCTCTGTCTGTTCATCTCAGACTGAGGTAAGCATCTGAGGCTCGGCATGTCTTTGTTTGTTATGGTAGATGGAGAAAGCACTCAAAACTCAGATCTGTGAAGGATGTAGACAGCAGGGTGAGGGTTCAAGTAGACTACTGTACTCAGTGCCAGCACTTTAAGACCCAACCACTTCACAGAAAATCAGGCGTTTTAACTGGCCTGGGTAATACTGTAAGAACTTTTTGAAAAAACTGAAGCAAAACAAAAATAGAGTTCTGATTATAGGACCAAAAATACAACTTTAAGCCGGCATGGTGGTGCACCCCTGTAATCCCAGCACTTGGGAGGCTGAGGCAGGAGGATCAGTGCAAGTTCGAGACCAGCCTGAGCTACAAAAGTGAGCTCAAGGCCAGCCTGAACTGCATAGTGAGACCCTGTCTCAAAAAGACCAAAAAAAAAAAAAAAAAAAAAAAAAAAAAAAAAAAAAAAAAAAAAAAAAAAAAAAAAAAAAAAAAAAAAAAAAAAAAAAAGAAAGAAAGAAAGAAAAAGAAAAAAAATTTAAAAGAACACAACTTTACATACTAAGGTTCTATCAGACATGGCCTTCTTCCCAGAAGCTTCAGTCTTCTCCAAGCCCTGTGGACTCTAAGCTATCTACCTTAAATTCTAATCTCTTGAAGCCCAAGTACCCAGGCAAGAGCGTGTGACCAAGCTGGGTGTTTCTATAGCAGCTATATGCCCATTCGAACTGCTTAGGATACATCTCGATGTTTTAAATTAGTTCAGGAACCTGCTGTATATTGAGTATCAAACTGCATGGTACTTGTCAAAACTTTCATTGAATACCGCATTACAGAAGGTCAGATTTTGTTTAAATGCTGATAAGGTCTTTTAAATTAACAAAAGAGGCAAGTTAAGGTCTGTTTGGATCAGTCTGTGCTTGATGACACAAGGCTTACATTGAGGATTTCAGTGGATTATGTAAACCATAAAATCATGTTCCTGTGTGGGAGGGGTCCTGACACATAGATTGGGCATCTGACACTCTTCATTTAACTGCAGTATCTGTGATACTTTTTCTGCATGTATTTAGATATAGATAAACAACATGTTGCTGAGAATCATCTGTCCCCAGTGCAGACCCCTATGGCTGGCAAATTCGTGGTGGTTAGTGATGGTGTCAATGATCAGTCAGTGATCACAATCTACTGTCTGCAGAGTGGTGTGTGTTCATTGTTTGTCCTGTGTTCTGAGTCTACACTGACTTCCCTCTGACTAGAAGGAATATTTTATCATTTGTGCTTTTTTTTTTTTTTTTTTTTTGAGGCAGGGTCTCACTATGCAGTTCAGGCTAGCCTTGAGCTCACTTTTGTAGCCCAGGCTGGTCTCGAACTCGCACCGATCCTCCTGCCTCAGCCTCCCGAGTGCTGGGATTACAGGCGTGTGCCACCACGCTCATTTGTGCTTTTGTGTATACTGAATTCTACCTGTGTAAAAATGTTTTAATAGTTGCAGGAAATTAGGGTACTTTATTGAAAACTGTATTTGGGTTTAATCAACTATACATTCATTAGTATCATATATAATTCTACTAACTCCTTTTAAAGATTATTTTCCTACATTTTATTTTATTTTTAAATATTTATTTATTTATTTTTAAATTTTATTTTATTTTATTTATTTTTTTGGCAGGACCAGGGTTAGAAATCATGACTTTGCACTTTCCAAGCAGGCACTTGTGCCATGAGCTATCTCCCCAGTCCCTATTTTATTTTTTTAAACCTCATTTATTTATTTTTGTTATAGCTGGCTCAGCCTGCCCTGGGGGTGGGGTTGGCACAGCATGTGGTGCTAGGGATCAAACCGAGGTCCCTGTGGTTGCCTAAGCTTGCCTAAGCAGGTACTCTAGACTGCTGCACTATCTCACCGGCCCCATGAAGATATTTTTAGAAAAGTCACTTGACACTGATAAAATAAAAACTGTACTTTTTAAGTAATAGTTATGTAATATGAATTCTCATTTTTAGGTATGTATGTGTTTATGTGTATATTTTGATGCCAGGAATCCAGCTCAGAGCCCCAACATGTTAGGCAAGTGTTCTCCCACTGTATTATATTCCAAGACCACTAAAATTCAGTTTCTTTATTTATTTATTTTTAATTTTTTAATTTAATTTTTTTTTGTTTCAGAACTTTAAAAAAATTTTTTTTTAGAATTTATTTTTATTTTCATTATATTTTTTTCTTGTTTCACAACTTCTGTTTGTTTGCTTATTTATTTTTATGGCCGGCTCAGCCTGCCCTGAGGGCAGGGCTGGTGCAGCATGTGGAGCCCGGATGGAACAGTGATCCCTGCAGCCGCCTGCAGGCGCTTTAGACCATTGAGCCATCCTGCCGGGCCCTGTTTCAGAACTTTTGCTTGTTTGTTTATTTTATGGCCAGCTCAGCCTGCCCTGAGGGAAGGGCTGTCGCAGCATGTGGTGCCTGGGATCTAACTGCGGTCTCTGCAGCCGCCCAAGCTTTCCTAAGCAGGTGCTTTAGACCACTGAGCCATCCTGCTGGGCCCCTAAAATTCAGTTTAACAAATAAAAAAATAAAGAGATGAAATAAAAATATAACTCAGAG
Source organism: Myocastor coypus (assembly GCA_004027025.1). NCBI lineage: Eukaryota > Metazoa > Chordata > Mammalia > Rodentia > Myocastoridae > Myocastor > Myocastor coypus. The sequence goes on from PVJA010006354.1 coordinate 59,035, forward strand.
CCAAGCAGGGTGGGGCACTCCTGTAACCCCAGCACTTAGAAGGCTGAGGCAGGAGGATCGGTGCAAGTTCGAGACTGAGTTCTACTGAGCTATCTTCCCAGCCCTGAAAAGCATAAAAAATAGGTTTTTTTTTTTTTTTCAAAATTAAAATTGTATGTAGAACTTTTCCTCTTTAGTACTAGGTATTGAACGCAGGATTTGCCCTATGCTAGGTAAGTCCTCTGCCACTGAGCAGCTTCCCCATTCATATGTAATATTTTTTCAAAGGTCATGAACAGCTGGGCTTGGTGACACATACTTATAATACCAGCACTCTGGGAGACTAAGACAGGAAAATTGAAAGTTCAAACCTCTTAATAATTTAGCAGATTAGTAATTTAACAAACCGTGTCTCAAAAAAAAAAAAAAAAAAAAAAAAAAAAAAAAAAAAAAAAAAAAAAAAAAAAAAAAAAAACATATCACAAGCAGTTTTTGGAAATTGCTTTTAAATATCTGCATTCCAACTCTCTCTTTCTTTGCTCACATCTTGAAAAGACCAGCAATACGTAACATGACCATTCCAACAGTCCCTGAAGAAGACCCCAAAGCCCAGCTAAATCAAAGCAACTGGAAAGAAGAAGCAGGTATCTGTGAGGCTCTCAAGTCTACGGCCATACCACCCTGAACGCGCCCGATCTCGTCTGTGAGGCTCTCACACTTTGCTTCCAAGGAAACCAGTCTTCCACCATGAATGTTGATGCTTTTTCTCCCAAAGAGAGTTGTCCTGAATCCTGAGATCACCCTACAGAAGTAATTAAAGACAAGCAGGAGGATCCCATTCAAATTTGTTTTGTGAGTTATACAAAGAACTTTTTGTTATTCAGTTTGCTTCTCTCCAAGCCAAAGTAAAATATAGCTATTATCTTAATAAGGGGGAAGAAGAAAAGGGAAAGGGAAAATTTTAAAAAATTAGGATGTGCTAGGTGCATGTACCAACTCTCCACAATGAATGTAATCATACACTGCAAATATGCACTAATAAAAATAAAAATTTGAAAGAAAGGACTCATAGTTTTTCATTTGAAAAAAAGATTGTTGTATATTATAAAAGTCAAAATCACCTATAATTCTAGTACTAGTCACTGTTGACATTTGTTGCAAGCATAGTTTTACATACCATACAGCCTATAATTGAATATCCTGTTCTGTTTTCATATTATAGCAATTTTCCCCATGTGTGAATTTCACATATACTTTTTCTACAACTGCCTAGTAGTCCAGGATATGCCTATAATTATCTAAGCAATTTAAGGTTTGACTGTTTCTTGGACATTATGGCCATTCCCAACTTACATGCTGTTATAAATAATGCCATGAGTGATTACACAAAGTCATTGCACATTTCGTGAAGTCAGACACTTGATGGAAGTCATGAAATCAGCTAACTGTGCCCCAGAGTGAGGTACACTTGATACTCCCCAAGCCATGAATGTCTCTTTTTCCTATGTCTTAAATTGTATTGTTCTAGTTCAGTATTCTTGGTGTTTTCAAACCATGATAGTGCCACTTGACTAATTGGAAATTTAAAGGCATCATTGTCCTAATTGTAATTTTATTAGAAACCACAGTGGATATTTGAATTAAAATAAGTCACAGATTTAAATTCTCAGCGGTGGGCCCGGCAGGATGGCTCAGTGGTCTAAAGCGCCTGCTTAGGAAAGCTTAGACGGCTGCAGGGACCATGGTTTGATCCCTGGCACCACATGCTGCGCCAGCCCTGCCCTCAGGGCAGGCTGAGCCAGCCATAAAAAATAAATAAGTAAACAAACAAAAGTTCTGAAACAAGAAAAAAAAAAAATCTCAGCGGTGACACACAACAGTTTATAAACAAAGTAATCTAAAGTGATGAAGAAAGTAAAGCTTCGATTAGTTTTTAACTAAAATAAAAAGATCGTTAAAAATTCATTTTTTTTCTAAATAAAGTTCAAAGGCAAACTCCTTTATAAACTGACACCTTAGTTATTCACTGAATCCACAAGTACCTATCTTTAAGGAAATCATTTGGCATTATGTAATACCTAATGCTATTTGTCTCACTATTTTCCAAGGATAATGCATCACCCATTTCCATCACTACTTACCTGCATTTAGAAGGCATTTAGAAGAGAGTGCACCTGAAGAAAAAGAGGGGCATATATATTTACACATGATACACACTTGCCATAGTCATAGATAGCTAAGTTAGGTAGAAGTGTTTAGGCAGTTAGACAGGGCTAGATCATGAAAGAAATCAGTGCAGAACATGAGAACATGTTATAGGGCCAGGGAGATAGCTCAGTAGAATAAGCACTTGTCTGACAAGTGCAGGTCCTGAGTTCAATCCCTGGTACTGAAAAATAAATAAATAAATAAAATTTGGGGGTCTGGGGAGATAGTTTAGTAGAATAAGTACTTGCCTGACAAGCACAAGGCCCTTTGCTTAATCCCTATTTCCACAAAACAAAACAAAACAAAACAAAGCAAAACAAACATGTTATGACTGTGGCTGGAGGTATAATATATATATATATACATATATATATAATTTTGTTGGGGGGGGGGACTGGGGTTTGAACTCATGACCTTGCACTTGCCAGGCAGGCAGTTGTGCCACAGAGCTGTCTCCCCATATATAGATAAGCAATAAATTGAAGATTATATTTACCTGGTTCAATAAAGTCTAGATATAAGTCAGTTACCAGACAGGTAACCAAGTGATTCATCCCTTCCTCAAAGATCTTTGTTCTTTCCATGTACACCTGCAATGTGACCTGCTTCCCTGATGTTTTCTTACTTTTTTCTTTTTTGGCAGTACCTTGTGCTTGCCAGGCAAGCACTTATTCCACTGAGCTGTCTCCCTGACCGCTCCCCACCTGATGGATCAATATTGCTTTAGTGCTTTTACTTGTAATCTTATTAGGTGGTCATAGCTTTGACCCATGTTGTACCCACCCACCTCACAATTTTGTATGCACCTCATGATTTTGCTCTGTAAAACTTCCTCTGAGAAGGGAGGTCCAGCTAAAAGTAGCCATCCACTTTGAGGTCCCTTCCTGTCTATCAGGGGCTGTCTCTTAATAAATTTTTCCTACTTTTGCCCTCCATTGTTCCTTAGAACTTGTCCTTCAATTTTGGGGAATATGAACTTGGTATATCTGACATTTAGCAGGTTGAGAGTTATATTTTACCCTATATCCCTTATATAATCATTATTTAAAGATGTATATCCCTAAAGCTGATTAATTTAATAGTTAAAGAGAAAACTACTTATTTGTAGGACATTTAAATACAGAGTTAGGGCCAGGCAGATAGCTCAGCAAATTAAAGCGCCTTCTCAGGCAGAGCGAAGCAGCCAGCAGCCCCGCCCCAGGGGTGCACTGAGACAGCGACTGACACTGGGCATGTGGTGGACAGTGCCTGTAATCCCAAAGCTTGGCAAACTCAGAACAGGAGGATCACTATGAGTCTGATCTGTGTAAGAAGACCCTGTAAACCCAGTATTAAATACATAAAAAAAAGAAATACAGAATTAATTTGATGTCAAATATGCCCATAATTTAAAAACTCATTTGAAAGCATTATAAAACTTAAGAAAGTATAAAAATGAGAGTCAAAAGTGCAAGGAAAGCTGGGTGTGGTGGTGCACGCCTGTAATCCCAGCACTCAGGAGGCTGAGGCAGGAGGATTGGTGCGAGTTCGAAACCAGCCTGGGCTATAAAAGTGAGCTCAAGGTCAGCCTGAACTGCATAGTGAGATCCTGTCTCAAAAAGACAAAAAAAGAAAAACAAAAAGAAAAGTGCAAGAAAGCCGGGCGTGGTGGTGCACGCCTGTAATCCCAGCACTCGGGAGGCTGAGGCAGGAGGATCATTGTGAGTTCGAGACCAGCCTGGGCTACAAAAGTGAGCTCAAAGCCAGCCTGAACTGCACAGTGAGACCCTGTCTCAAAAAATCGAAAAAAAAAAAAAAAAAAAAGTGCAAGGAAAAGTTCCTTTAAAGTTGTAAATACTCAGTTTAAAGTGAAAGCACACTTGATTTCCTTTTTCTGTCAGAAAAGCTAACATGAAAATCAGCTTACATGTGTCACATCTCTACTTCCTCTTGTCCTACTTAGTACTAGATTGTCTCCCCAAACCATTAAGAGCCCTTCTGTACTATCTTCTATACCATAGCCAGGAAAACCCTTTCAGAGAAAGTATCGGAGTTAGAAAAAAAGGAACTGAGACACTCCCTTCCTTCCATTTAACTCTAAACAGCACCCATCGGTCATTCCTGCTTCTATTATCCTATGAGAAATACAAAATAAAACCAAAGCCTGGGAGATTGCTGATACCCTAAGTGAAAACACTGGTGCCAGAGCACTAGTGGAAGGCAAGTAAGGCCAGAGGTGTATGGGCTTTAAATTCTAAAAGCCTGTTACCAGCCTACCTCCTCTGACCTTTTTCCTGTTGCTGCTACCTTTGACCAGCAAGCAGTGTTTTTCTGGCACCCTAGCAACTTTGTTGGCATGGACTACCCCTAAGTATAATCCCAGCTGGGATTATAGGCATGCACCATCATATCCTTCTCGGTGGCCTGCTCAGCACACCTGAGGGAGGGGCCAGTATGACATACGGTGCCAGGGATGGAACCAACCCCCATTCCCACAGTCCCTGCTCTTGCTTAAGCAGATGCTTAGTCCACCGAGCTGTCTCACTGGCCCCCACAACAGATATTTTTGAAAGACATATTATGGGTGGTGTATAATCACCCCATTTATTTTATACAAGTGTTTCTATTAATGCTTTATTGCTTTTAATTCTGAGGTTTATTATATTAAACAAATATACTTAATAGGGAATTAAAATATCAAATACTAAAATTTTAATATGTAATGAGTAATCGGAATCAACATCAACATTTATAACATTAAATATCTACTTACGATCTGGGGAGAGAGCTCAGTAGAATAAGCGCAAAGTCCTGAATTCAGTCCCCAGTATCACAAAATAAATAAGCAAACAGATAAATAAATATCTACTTACAATGTCTAAAAAATAATAGGGCTAAGTTGTTAGCTCAGTGGCATAAGTACCTGCCTAGGCAAGTGTAAGGTCATGAGTTTGATCCTTAGTACAATAAATAAATAGATAATAAAAAGCAGAAATAATTCCTATGTACATTGGAAATACAAACAAAACTCTATTACAGGAAGAATCTTTGGTTCATTTATGACACCTAAGGCAGTCTTCACACATGACAACAGCATGTTCTGTACCCAAGTCTCACACTGGCAGCACATGTTTTCTTCTTTGATAGGACATATTTGACACCCGCTCTTCCTGTTTTCTTTTCTTTTTTTTTGTCTTTTTGAGACAAGGTCTCACTGTGCAGTTCAGGCTGGCCTTGAGCTCACTTTTGTAGTCCAGGCTGTTCTTGAATTCGCACTGATCCTCCTGCCTCAGCCTCCCGAGTGCTGGGATTGCAGGCATGTGCCACCACGCCTGGCTCAACTTCCTGTTTTCTTAGCAGGTTCTTGTCTATTCATCAGTCTGTCCAGAATTCATGCCTGGCTCAACTTCCTGTTTTCTTAGCAGATTCTTGTCTATTCATCAGTCTGTCCAGAATTCATTTGTAGAGTTCTTTGAGAAAATGCAAGTTATCTTCTTTTATTGTAACTGATCACTTGTTAATTCCAGTCTCAATCCTCTAAGAAAATTTCTCCGTGATATTTTGCATTTGTTGTATTCTTTGTATACTATGAAACTATTTATGCCTGACATGTTTAGGATTGAATAAAACAATCATTGGCCAATGCTTTGTGTTTCCATTGACATAGTTGCTGCCTAATTTATCAATAACATTTACTCTGCCTTTCATTTTGTTGTAAAATGTGACTATTTCTGGCTTTTTTTGTGTGTCTTTTTGAGACAGGGTCTTGCAATGCAGTTGAGGTTGGCCTTGAGCTGACTTGTAGCCCAGGCTGGTCTCGAACTTGCACTGATCCTCCTCCCTCAGCCTCCCAAGTGCTGGGATTACAGGCATGCGCCACCACGCCTGGCTTTCTGGCATTGTTTGTGTTGAGAATTCATTATAAATATTTTTTGCTGGTTCATTTTGAGACAGACTCTTGATAAGCAGTTCAGGGTAGTAGTGAACTATGTAGTCCAGGCAGACCTTGAACTCATAAGATCTACTTTCCTTAGAGTCCTGAGTGCTAGGATTATAGGCATGCTCCACCATACTCAGCATCATATCAATGTTATCATCATGGTATAATATTGACAGTTTCAGTACTACTTTGTTTTTCCTCACTGTTGTAATGGTTGATACACTGTGTCAACTTGAGAAGTTTAGAAGCTTAACTAAGTGACTTGGCAGTTCTACATCTTAGGGTGTGGAAGACATGCCCTGCTGTTTACATCCTAGGATGTCATGGTTGATTCACTGTGTCAACTTGAGAAGTTTATGTGCTTATTTACTTATTTGGTGGTACCATGTATCGAAAGCAGGACCTTGTGCTTGCCAGGCAAGCACTTATTCCACTAAACTATCTCCCAGCCCCTGAAAGCTGATATACTTAAAACTAAGTGACTCAGCAGGAGGTTAGAGCCCTCACTTCGTAAATATTCTGAGCCTGTTTAAGAGGAAGGCACAGAGATGGTGTGAATGTTGTACCCACCGTAGGGTAGGTAATCTGTTTACATTACAAAGGAGGAAAAGAGTCTTCCTCTCCATTTTTGCTCTTGTTGCTTTTGCTGCTTTCTGTTGTCATAAACTGATGCGATGCCCCTGGGCCATGCCATCCTGCTATGGAGTTGGCTGATTATGGACTGAAACCTATGTAATTGTTCTTTTCTTAATGCTGGGTGCCTGGTATTTTTGTCTCAGCAAGGAGAGAAAAGTAACCAAGATAACCGTATAGGAAGCTCATGTTATATATTTCTGAAAATTCAAAGATTGAACTATATAGTCCTCTATTGTAAACATTCCAACAATTTTTCAGGCATCTCAGCTTTATTTTTTTAAATAGTTCTTGTTCTTGTGCTCTGGTGTTGTTTTAGCAAATGTAACAAATGAATAAGCAGTCAACCTTTTTTTTTTTGTCTTTTTGAGACAGTCTCACCATGCAGTTCAGGCTGGCCTGAGCTCACTTTTTGTAGCTCAGGCTGGTCTTGAACGCACTGATCGTCCTGCCTCAGCTTCCCAAGTGCTGGGATTTCAGGCAGGTACCACCACGCCCAGCTACTAGTGAACCGATTGTTGAGTGTGACATTTGGGTTACATCTTGAACTAGGTATAATGTCTGTTTAGCAAGTCATACAGTTTATTACTGCATTTTTCTGCCATATTTGGAAGGCTTAATTAGCATATGTTGCCAAAAGCTTCAACAACGATGGGAATATGCAAATTGTTCATCAATGCATTCAGACAGTGTATAAATCACTTTATAGTTTGAAACACAATTTTCAAAAGTTTGGGGAGATAGCTCAGTAGAATAAGCACTTGCCTGGCAAGTGCAAGGTCCTGAGTTCAATCTCCAGTACCACAAAAAGAGAAAAAAAAGAGTGAATTGCAGCCAAATTGTTGGATTTTCTTTTCTTTTCTCTTCTCTTCTCTCTCTCTTTCTCTTTCTCTCTCTCTTTTTCTTTCTTTTTCTCTTCCTCCTCTTCCTCCTTCTTCTTGTCTTTTTGAGACAAGTTCTCACTATGCCGTTCAGGCTGGCCTTGAGCTCACATTTTCTTTCTTTCTTTCTTTCTTTCTTTCGTCTTTTTTGAGACAGGGTCTTGCTATGCAGTTGAGGCTGATCCTGAGCTCACTTTTGTAGCCCAGGCTGGTCTCGAATTCGCACCAATCCTCCTGCCTCAGCCTCCCGAGTGCTGGGATTACAGGCGTGTGCCACCACGCCCGGCAAGCTCACATTTTATAGTCCAGGCTGGTCTCGAACTTGCACTGATCTTCCTGTCTCAGTCTCCCAAGTGCTGGGATTACAGACATGTGCCACCACGGGCCCAGCCCAGATTTTCTTTTCTTTATTGGTGAATATTTTGTTGTCAAAATGTAGGCAATTTCAAGTAAATTCAAATCTCGAGTCTCATTATTGTCTAAAATCTCAGTGAAATATCTGTACTTCTCCATAAATGCTTCAAATTCTGATAACTAGAAGGACAGACACAGTCCTGCTATAAAAGCTTTTTAGTTCACATAGTGAGGTGTCATGATAAATATATTTCTGAGTATTGCTATCGATGAATATAGAATGTTTTACTTGAATTTTATTATTAGCATATTTTAAAAGATCTTTTAGCATACTATCTGGTGCAATCAATTTCCAACATTTAATCACAGTGTTGGCATTTCATCCAATAGATTTCATCCTTGGAAGGAACCTAATAATATCCTTTGACCTAGTTCTCACATTGGATTATGCAGGTATACATGACCATTTTGTATCTGTCTTAGTTACTTTTCTCATGGCTGAGACAAAAATACTTCACACCCAAAATTAAAGGAAGAAAGATTTATTCTGCTCACATTTTGTAGAAATTACAGTCTATAATTGTCTTAGCTCCAAGGCAGGGCGACTTGGCAAAGGGCCACCGCAGAGGAGAATAGTTCATGGTAAGCAGACAGGGAGCAAAGCAACAAGGGAGAGAAAGACAGAGACAAGCTTTCTTTGTCCCTTTTATTTTATCCAGACTGCTGGGATTAGGGCAATGCCAGTCCAGCCATCGGAGTGATTCACTAATCATCCACCATTAATCCCAGTACCCTTAATCCTAGTGCTGAACTGTGAAGACTTATGGAGAAGTGACAGATGTGACATCATTCATTAACTCTAGATTTGATTACCTCCAAAAAATCCCCATCAAAAGTGCATGAAGCTGTGGGAGGACGTCTGCGTACAAACCATAATAGTACTACTTTGACTTGTAAAATATTTATTTAAAGTACTGTTTTCAAAAAAAAAAAAAAAAGTACTGTTTTCTTGCTCATCTGAGGCAAGGACTTCATTTTGTACTTCTCTATCTGTCATACCTTGCTAACTTTTTGGCCTACATGATCCAAGTCATTATCAGTAGCTGTCACCTAGTGACTCACTTTTTTGCAGGGAGGACCAGGGTTCAAACTCATGACCTTGCACTTGCCAGGCAGGCACTTGTGCCACGGAGCTATCTCCCCAGCCCTGTAACTCACTTTTAACCTCCTCCCAAAATTATAAAACCAGATTTTCATGTGGCAGTGTACTGAATTGGGATAATTCTATAAAAAAATCAAAAGGAAATATTTAATAAAGATTATAAAAACACAAAAATGCAACCTTATGCATGTGGTGATTAACTAACAGCCAACTTGAGTGTGAACTCACAGCCAAATTGAGTTAGCATGGTTCTGGGTATGGAAGACCCACTTAAGGACAACTGTCAGACCTGAATAAAAGGAGAATGCCTTCCACAAGCCCCTGGGCGACTGTGTAAGCCGCCTGACCTCAGCAACCAAGTCACAACTGTGCAGCGCTCGCGGTTCTCCTGAGTGGCATTGGAAGAAATATGCGTCACTTCACACCAGTTATTTAACTTTTCCACAGTTTTAAGACTTAGGTGCTTTGATTCTGTTAAAAAGCCAATCAGGAGCTGGCAAGATAGCTCAGCAGTCTAAAGTGCCTGCTTAGGTAAGCTTAGCTAACCACAGAGACTGTGATTCCACCCCCACTACCACATGCTCTTCCAGCCCCATCCCCAGGGCAGGCTAGCTATCCATAACATAAATAAATAGATAAATAAAGATTTTTGTTTTCATTTTTTTAAAAGTCAATCAGTGTGAACACTCAATTATACCCATTGTTTCTGTGTAAACAAATTAGAAAGCTAATCTCTGGAATTAAACAGAACAATGAGTTAACACTTCCATGCTTCTAAGTGCTTTGGTTTATGGAAAGGTTCCAGAACTATTTCAACAGGAATTAAATCAAAGAGGCATGGGTGAGCAAGATGGTTCAGCAGTCTAAAGCGCCTGCTTAGGCAAGCTTAGGCAGGCACAGGGACTGCGGTTCGATCCCTGGTGCCACATGCTGCGCCAGCCCCACCCCAGGGCTAAAAAAAGAAAAAAAAAAGAAAAAAGAATTTGGGGGCTTGGAGATATAGCTCAGTGGGACTGAACTTACCTAGCTTGCACAATGTCCTAGATTTCATCCCTAGCACCAGACACACACATATACACAAATTAAGAAATAAAAGAATTTGAAAACTTAAGTGGTGGGAAGAAACCATGACAATAGAGGGGAGACAGTTGGGGGCAGGGGATCTGAGAAGTGGCAAGAAGGCAAGGTGTCACTAATAATCACCACCATGAAGTTCTAGAAGCACCTCTGAGGCTAAATCAATCAACATGATCTGAGGGTCCTATAAAACCCACCATCAGAATTCTTTTTTTTTGAGGGATTGGGGATTGAACTCAGGTCCTTGTGTTTGCTATGCAAGCACCCATCATGATTCTTTTTTTTTTTTTTTTAATTTTATTTATTTATTTTTTCTTGTTTCAGACTCTTTGTTTATTCACTCATTTTTATGGCCGGCTCAACCCACCCCGAGGGCAGGGCTGGCACAGCATGTGGTGCCGGGGATTGAACCGCGGTCCCTGAAGCCGCCCAAGCTTCCCCAAGCAGGCGCTTTAGACCATGAGCCATCCCACCGGGCCCCCCCATCATGATTCTTAACTCAGATTTCAATCAATGACAGAATTGGAAATTTCAACTAGGAGGTGGGCAAAATCAAAGGCGGGTGGCAGGTCTTTTAGGTATCACGTACTTGCATTTCAAACTCCTGTTTCAGATTCTTCAAATAAGCATGCACATTCCCAAAGCCATGATTCTTGGCTAAGCACACAAGGACCCCAGTCGCATACCATCCATCTCACTGGTGGCAGAAACTGCAGTTACAGATCCCTTGACATGGTGGGCAGTGCCAGTGCAGGTCCAGCAATACGTCCCTGACCTCCTTGCCATAGCGATTTCGAAGGCAGGGGCCACAGAACTGGCCTTGAATGCCCCAGCCCTCTGGGTTGCTGCTGTTTGTTTTGGTGTCAATAGTTTCTGACAGCACTGATAACAAATATATATCTATATCTATCTATCTATCTATCTATATATAGATATAGGTATCTATATCTATATACTTTTTATTTATTTATTTTTTGCTGGACTGGGATCCGAACTCACGACCTTGCACTTGCCAGACAGGCACTTGTGCCACGGAGCTATCTTCAACCCCATCACTGATAACAAGTAGAGCCCAGCGAGCGGGCTGGGAGTTGCTGCAGATGTTCTCCAACTTGTACTCAGTGATTTCTTCCACTGGGCGAATTACATGCAGAAGTGTCATGGAACCCCGGGCGGCAACTTCTGGGGATGTAGTCGACCAAGGTGTCCATGAGCATGTGTTTGTCATTCTCCTCCTCTTCCTTCTCCTCAGTGGGAAGAGCACTAAGGGACCTCAGGATCAGAGACCTGGACCTGGTCAGTGGCTGGACTCTCTGTTCCGGGTTCCTTCTGGAAGCCACACCCGGGAAGGTCCACCATTGAGGCTTCTTGGAACCTACTGATCTGAGGCCCAGAAGAGGTCTTGCAGTGAATGAGTCAGGAAAACGTCCTAATTCTGAGTTTTGCAAGCATGACTTTGTTTTGCTTTGTATTTAAAGCCCTTTTCACCAGAAAGTTCATGCCGCTTTCATCTTCTGAATCCAACTTGGAATTGGTGGCAGAAATGTCCAAGGGCTGGGGGCGCGTGGGCTTTGCATTGGCTGCTTCCTTGGCGCTGTGCACCTGCATGGGAAACTTCATGGCCACCCTGAAAGGGCTGGTGGGTCTGCCCTGGCTGCGGGTCCTGCAGCCCTCCTGTGCTCCCTGTGGCCTTATCTTTGCAAAATTATCAGAAGCAAAGGTGCCACAACTGTCTAATAAAATCTATTCTGTTCATAGCCTCAAAAAAAAAAAAAAAAAGCTGTCACAACTGTCATCAGAGGTGACATTTTCATAGAAATCAACTTCACATATCTGCATGTCTTTACGTTCTTTATTTTGAGTCCCTTTCCCTACACACGGAAAGTCTCCATGGCAGCAGCGAGCGCCTAAGCCAAGCTGCTCCAAGAGGGTACAGTGAAGTGGCCACGCACTGCGGTGCCACCAAGCTGGAGCCGGAACTGCAGGGGCCAAACAGCCTGCAGTTCTTTTTAGAGGTGTTTTGGTCTTTGCTTTTGTCTTGAGCATTGTCTCCTGGCTTTTTTTTTTTTTTTTTTTTAATTTTTGAGACAGGGTCTCACTGTGCAGTTCAGGCTGGCTTTGAGCTCACTTTTGTAGCCCAGGCTGGTCTCGAACTCACACTGATCCTCCTGCCTCAGCCTCCCAAGTGCTGGGATTACAGGCGTGAGCCACCACGCCCGGCACCTCCTGGCTTTTTTAAAAAATTAATTATAATGAAAAAAAAAAAGCAATGAAACGGTTTCAAAACAGGTTAGTAGGATAGTTACAATAACTAACATATTGCATAGGGTTGTCTTCCTATTTCCTGGCTTTTGATAGAGACACTTCAGTTTTTAGCACCGGCCTTCCAGCCTCCCTGTGCACTCTCGCTAGGCCCTAGCATCAGCCCATGGCTGCAGACCCTCTAGTCTTTCATTGTAGGAGGTCTTTGACCTCCTCATATGTATCCATGTAGGTTATTGCCATGGGATACAGGCTCTTGAGTGGATTCTGTGGATCTTCAGCATAGGGACAGGTCTCTTGCACTCTTCTGCTTTTGTCTCTCGAGACAGATACTACTAGATAGTCATGTAAAATTTTTTATCCTGCATTAAATCTGTTTTTTTTTTTTTTACAAGTTCTGACTATAGCATTGCATAAATGGATAAAACTCGCCTGCTTACAATTCATCACTGTGTATATACCTTGACATTCATTGTACCCAGTGGGTAAATACAAAGAACACTCCCTGTATTTTCCTGGCCCAGCTACTGAGGTAAACAACTGGCTACTATAATGTTAAAGTACATATTTTCATTAAAAAGACATGGTATAGGTGTTTAGTACCAATTCTAGCATCACATCCTTAATGCCAGCATCACATACCCTAAATCCAGTCATTTCGCAAAAGCTCCATAGTTACCGCCTGAGGCTCTGGGGATACATCTAGATGTGGGCCCTAACAGTTAATAATATCATTCATTGGAGGAAATTGTGTGTACATACTACATCTTAATCATTTTTATTTCCTTATCCCTCTCTATCCTGTCAATAGATCACAGTAATTCAGTAGATTGTAAGCAGTTGGCCAGAGACGTGGGCAGGTTACAGAGGACACAGACAACATTACCAGCCTGTAGCTTTTCCAAACCACTCCTTAAGAAGCCTGCCAAAACCACCTCCTCTCCTTTAAAAGCTTCAGCTTGTAGGAGACACCCTTTCTGTTCTGCTTGCATAGAGAATTCCCTGTTAGATTTAGCAATAAAACTGCATGGACTATTGAGTTTGCATTCCCTCTTTCCTGCTCAGTTTATGTTCCCACGACCACTATGGAAATCAGTACAGAGATTCTTCAAAGCTAAAACTAGAAATTGCATTTGTTCTGGCTAGTCTCCTTTTAGGTATCTTCCCAAAAGAGTTAAAGACATTATATTATAGTGATCCATGCATGTTCATGTGTATAGCAATGTATTGGTTGATACATTGTATCAACTTGAGAAGTTTAGAATTTTAATTGAGTCAGCAAGGAGCCAGTATTTTTTTTTTAAGAATTTATTTTATTTTATTTTATTTTATTTTATTTTCTTGTTTCAGAACCTTTGTTTGTTTATTTATTTTTATGGCTGGCTCAGCCTGCCCTCAGGGCAGGGCTGGTGCAGCATGTGGTGCCAGGGATTGAACCATAGTCCCTGAAGCTGCCTAAGCTTTCCTAAGCAGGCGCTTTAGACCACTGAGCCATCCTGCCAGGCCCAGTCTGTTTCTTTTGATTAGTGAATTGAGGCCCTTTACTTTGACGGTTATAACTAATATGTATTGGCTTATTCTTGTCATGGTATTTTCCCGCTACAAGTTCTGTACTTGTCCCCTCTTTTTAATTAATTGCTCTGGGGATGGCAAGGTAGCTCAGTAGACTAAGTGCCTACTTATGTAAGCTTAGGCACTGTGGTTTGACCTCGGCACCACATCCCATGCCGCCACACCACTGGACATGCTGAACAGGCCGCTGAGACAGCATGGTGGAGCATGCCTGCACCTCCAGCACTGTGAGGGCTGAAAACAGGAGAATCACTGTGAGTCTGAGCTGCTTAGTGAGATGCTGTGTGAAATACATAATAAAAGAAAATAGCCAGGCGTGGTGGCACACACCTGTAATCCTAGGACTCGGGAGGCTGAGGCAGGAGGATCAGTGTGAGTTCGAGACCAGCCTGGGCTACAAAAGTGAGCTCAAGGCCAGCCTGAACTGCATAGTGAGACCCTGTCTCAAAAAGACAAAAAAAAAAAAAAAAAAAAAAAAAAAAAAAAAAAAAAAAAAAAAAAAAAAAAAAAAAAAAAAAAAAAAAAAAAAAAAAA